>PVIA01008056.1:0-76005 GCA_004024845.1 Tonatia bakeri
TCTCCCTCTCCCTCTCCCTCTCCCTCTCCCTCTCTCTCTCTCCTACTAGTTCTCTTTCTCCAGAGGACCCGACTGATACAACACCTTCCCTGGAAGATTTCAAGAAAGAGGCTCTCTAGCTCCGCAGAGGCTCCTTTTCTTTTTTTGAATATTAGTTTCCTGAAGAAATACCTCATTTTGATGGTGTGTATCTATTGTCTTACAATTTTAGCAAAAATGCCTGTTTTAACATTTTATTACCTGTTGACTAACATTTTCCTTCAAGTTGTTAGAATGGATTTATGTTCTTTTAGAAGAGTTACGGTGCATCAGGCTGGATGCAGAAGAATCTGTCTTATCAGACATTGTGAAGACATGGTTCATCTTCACAAAGGAATCACTTCTTCAGGGACTGTTGGACTTCAAGGCAAAGCTAGAAGTCAGTGCTTCCAGTATTATTATGTAAATTTGCAAAGAGTAATCTCTTTTATTCTAAAAAGTCCCTGTTTCACTTACTTCTTTTGTGCCTGAGATGATGAAGTTGGTGACAAAGAAGTTGTCATTAAAATAAACTTTTGGTTTATGAATTTTTGTGTAAACATTAAAAAAATTCATATACTAGAATATGTATTTTCTAAATATTTTCTCTACTTGACTATTAGTGGGGTTGAAATTTAAATTTAGTAGATATAGAAAACATATTTTTATAAAATAACTAGAATGGTTTTGTGTGAATCCTTTAAAAAATAGCGGAATATGTTTAAAAATCTTAGAGAATCTAGAAATATCAAAACATGCTGTAATTTCCAATTTTGCCACAAGATGGAGGCAAAAGCCTTTCTTTAGTTTAAAAATTGCTATCCTTTTCCCAGGTTAAAAAATCAAATTCATCCGTGTTTCCTGAACACTGCTGCAGTAGATATGGGCTAGCAGGAGATCGCAAATTCAGATTTAACATTTCTTCCTGCAGCCAGAATTGCCCCCTTCATTGTCATCTGTACCGACAACCTCACAGTTCCCCCTCTGTAGTGGAAACATAGGCAGCATTTTTTTTTTCATTCTTTTTCCAAATGTTTCTCTAAGCCTTATCCTCAAGCAAATTCTTTGTTTTTTGTTTTTAATATTAAACAGATTAACCTCCTTCTTTCCTCTGTCTGTTTCATAGAATTTGTTTTTAACTGGGCTTTGATGATTACTTGGTTAGTATAGCATCTACCTAGTTTCTGGGATCTGAAACATTCAAAATATAACAAGGAAAACGCTATTACGTAGCAGTGAAGAATTAAGGATTACTGTACTTGTATCACTGCCTTGACTCAACTTGTTACCATCTCCAAACTCAAGGCCTTCCGTCTTCCTTTTCTCCAACTTTTCTCCAAGCAAAATTCCCATCTTGCTCTCTTCATCTCAGCTAAGGTAAGTTTTGCCGCTGTTCCCAGTATGCAGTTCATGGGCTCTCACGAGCGCCGCCCTCGCGCGTGCTTTTCCGCAGGTCATGCATTCCTACCACCACTTTGCCTTTCCATCCTTCTTACAAGTTTGTTGAAGACTTGACTCTTTTGGATTCATCTTACCTCTGGGTAGCTCGGTGTCAGCTGAACCATAGCATCGCCTGGTTCAGCCTCCCTAGAACTAGTTCACTTGTGTATCTCCTTTTTTTCATATCTTTAAATTAGTGTTATTTTTATTTTTCAGAGGCACCAACCCGTTAGAGAAAAAAGTTTAAGATTCTATTGACTTCCACTTAATTTATTCCCCAGTTGCATCTATAGTGTGCAATGTAAGTTACTTGATACTTATTTTGATCTATTTATGTGTATCAGGACATAATACAATCTTTGTATGATATTACAGCAACTCAATGATTTTAAAGATTCAGTGGAGTTTGTATTACATGATTGTTACTACATAATAAAACTATAAAACCAAACTAATCATACTTTTATAATGTGACCTATCAATGTTTGGTTATGAATTAGTCCATTAGTATCATAAGAATACATAGGACTTTAAAAGATTACCTAATGAACCCACTACAGAAAACCATATCCAAACTTTCCACAAAATATATGCCTTCTTTAGTTTCTATGGAGAACACAGAGAGAATTCTATAGTATCCCTCAGTTATTATTTCTTTATATCCATCAATAGTTGCTGGTTAGATGTTCTTTGCTTTTGCCCCAGGCCGATGTTTCAGCTTATTTAATAGTGTGTGAGAATTCACCCAGGGCTAGATGTGGCCCTGCCTTATCCTAACATCACATTTAATCCAATCCCTCGACAACTGGTCTATTTTAATCCTAGGGACATTTTGATTTGTGTGATGGATAATGCTTTCTTCTTTGCTTTTTCTCCTTTCGGAACAGCAAATTCGGTTCCTCTCTCGTGACCATGCTGCATAACACAGCACTGGCCTGGCATGCTAATTTTATCCTTGGACTTAAACTATTTTTCTACCCAATTCTTTCTGTCTTCCTAATCTTTCAAAGTTACTTACTTAGCTATCCCTTCATATGTGCATTTTCTTTTTTTTTACTGGAATATTTTATTAAAATATTTCATTGTGGTATAATTGACACATAATGCTATATTAACCCCAGGGATACAATGTGTGTAACAATGCAATGTTTGCATGTGTTTGTGAGATGTCACTGTGGTCAGTCTAGTTAATATGTGTCACCAGGCAGAGCTACATTTTGTTTCTTGTGGTGAGAACTTTTAAGATCTACTTCCTAGCATCTTTTGGGTATATAGTAGAGTGTTGTAACTATCATCATTGTGCTATATATTACATCTTCATAACTTACTTACTTTATAACTGAAAGTTTGTACCTTTTGACTATTTTCACTTATTTACAGCCCCACCCCAGCCTCTGGCAACCAGTGATCTGTTCTCTAAGAGTTTCTTTCCTTCTTTTTAGATACCACATATAAGTGAGACCATATTGCATTTTTCCTCTAACATATTTCATTTATGAATAATGAATGTATACCTCAAGGTCCATCTATATTGGGAAGATGTTCTTTTTATGGCTGATATATATATATGTGTATATATATATGAGCACATATATGTCAGCCATGTAACGTAGGAGTGCATATATCTTTTTAAATTACTATTTTTGTTTCCTTTGGGTAGATACCCAGAAGTAGGATTTCTGGATTCTATTTTTAAGTTTTTGAGGCACTGCTATACTGATTTCCACAGTGGCTGTATTAGTTTACACTCCTACCAACAGTACAAGGGTTCCCTTTCCTCCACATCCTCACCAATGCCTATTTCTAGTCTTTTTGATGGTAGTCATTCTAACCAGTTTCACTGTAGTTTTGACTTGCATTTCCCAGATGACTAGAGATGTTGGGTATCTTTTTATGTTTCTGTATGTTTTCTTTGGAATAATGTCTATTCAGATACTCTGTCCATTTTTAAATGGAATTGTTGCTTTTTAAATATTGCTTTTGCATTGTGTTAGTTCTCTGTAACTTTTGAATATTAACCTTTCTGCTCTTGTGCCTTTCCATCTGGAGTCTGTTAGACCCAAAGGATCTCCACTGAGCCTGAAGTCAAGGTGCTTTCATCTTATGTTTTCTTCTGGGAGCTTCATGGTTTTAGGTTGTACATTTAAGTCTTTAATCCAATTTATGTTCATTTTTGTGTCTGGTGTAAGGTTCAGTTTTATTCTTTTGCAGGTGGCTGTCCCATTTTCCCAACACCATTTATTGAAGAAACTGTCCCTTCCCCACCATATGTTCTTGGCACCTTTGTTATAATTAGATTAACTGTATATGTGTGGGTTTATCCTCAGGTTCTGTGTTCTGTGCCATTGATCTATTAGTCTGTTTTTATGTCAATACCATGCAGTTTGGTTATTATAGCTTTGTAATATAGTTTGAAATAAGGGCATATGACACCTTCAGCTTTGCTGTTCTTTCTCAAAATTTCCTTAGTTATTCAGGGTCTTTTGTGGTTCCATATAAATTTTAGGATTGTTTTTAATTTTTCTACTAAAAATGCCACTGGAATGATAGGGATTGCAATGAATCTATAGATTGCTTTGAGTAATATGGACATTTTAACAATATTAATTCTTCCAATCCATGAGTACACAATACCTTTTTATGTATTTGTGTGTTCAATATTTTTTATCAATGTCTTATAATTTTCAATGTACAGGTTTTTCACCTGTAGGTTACATTTATTCCTAGGTGTTTTATTCTCTTTGATGCAATTGTAAATGGGATTGTTTTCTTCATTTCACTTTCTGATAGTTTGTTTTTAGTGTATAGAAACACAACAGATATTTTAATATTAATTTTGCATTCTTCAACTTTACTGAAATATGTATTTTATTTTACTGTTGTTCAAATACAATTATCTGCATTTTTCTCCCACCACTCTCCTCCCAACCCAGCCATCCCCACCTCCCTCCCCTGATTCCACTCACCCTTGGTTTTGTCCATGTGTCCTTTATAGTTGTTCCTGAAATCCCTTCCCTGCTTTCCCCTCATTATCCCTTCCCACCTCCCCTCTTGTTACTGTTAGGTTGTTCTTAATTTCAATGTCTCTGGTTCTATTTTGCTTGCTTGTTTATTTTGTTGATTAGGTTCCACTTAAAGGTGAGATCATATGGTATTTGTCTTTCACCACCTGGTTTATTTTACTTAGCATAATGCTGTGGCAAAGGGTAGGAGTCCCTCTTTCTCTCTGCTGCATAGAATTCCATTGTGTAAGCGTACCATAGTTTTTTGATCCATTCATTTACTGATAGGCACTTAGGTTGCTTCCAGCACTTGGCTATTGTAAATTGTGCTGCTATGAACATTGGGGTGCATAGGTTTTTTTGGATTGGTGTTTCAGGGCTCTTAGGATATAATCCCAGCAGTGGAATTGCCAGGTCAAAAGGCAGTTCCATTTTTAGTTGAAATATGTATATTTTATAAGTAATTTTAAGTCTTCTGTCTAATAAGATAAATCATGAATAAATAAGTTTTTTGACATATAAGCGTGACATTTTGTGGCACTGGGGATGACTTTCCAGGTCTGAGAGTCTAAGGTGCTTTATAGATATAATGGTAGCTTTACTGAAGAGTCAAGAGAATCAGGGTCATCTGTAAGATACACTAAAACAGACGCAGTCCCCTGCATGAAGACACTGTTGGTAAACAAGATTCCCCAAGAAGTGTATTGACAAAGCAGAAAGAGCTAGTACTGGGAAAAGTCATGCCCTTGCACTCTCCTCACACTGCAACATGTAAATGAACACCCATCTTCAGACTTTTGTTTCTGGCAATGTGCTTGGTTGGATAGTCTAAAACTTCCTTTCACAGCACCTTAAAAATGTACAATTTAGCTTATTAAAAAGTGAAGGATCACAAGGGCTTAAAGTAAAGAAAGAACTAAAAACAAATGTAATACACTGTCCCTAGTGCATACATTGTCTTCCAAGTATCGTCGGTCCCCAGGTGATGGGTTTGGGTTGCCACATTGGAAAAGACTTCTGTTCAAGTAAGGAGACACTCGGACCCAGTTTCCTGATGGAGCCAGTGCCCTCAGAGCACTGAGGCTATTTTCTCAAGAAAATAGCCAGTCAGATTTTTCAAAAATTTAACCTATGGGGAAAGCAATCTTTATCTTTGGAGATATCACACTTCTATATAATTCAAAGAAGAAGTCATAACAGAAATTAGATAACATAACTTGAAAAAAGATAATTTCCCAAATGTTATGGGTTATGGCTGAAACAATGCTCAGAAAGAAATTTATTGCAAAAAAGGCAGAGAAATATGAGGTTAGTGTCCAACTTAAGAAGTTAAAAAAAGAACAACAAATTAAATCTGAAGTAAATATAAAGAAGCAAGACTGGCAAAGAGAAAAGGCACAAATAAATAAATAACTAAGGTGAGTGATATCATCATACACAAAGCAGACATTAAAAATTGGGTCACTTTATTGCCAATAATTTTTAAAACTTGGGTGAGAGGCACAAGTCATTAGGAAAATATAACTGGTCAAAATCTGACTTAAGAAGTAGAAAACATGAAAAGATCTCTAAATTTTTAATAAATTAATACAGTATGAAAAAATCTACCACTAATTAACTCTTCCTACCCCCCCACCCTTTCCTCCTGATGCATATATCTACCAAGCAAACTGGATTGACAAACAGGTTCTATCACATATTCAAGTAACAGATAACTCTAGTGTTGTGGTATACAGACTGTTTCAGAGAATAGAAGAAAAAGAAGACTGTCCAACTTTTTAAATAAAATAGTTTAATCAAAATCAGATAAACTAGTAAGTGAAAATTATGAGCCAAGCAATTGGATCAACTTAGAAGTAAAATATCCCAAACCAATCAAACCAAAATCACAATGTCTAAAAAATGCATCATACTCATACAGGTTTTATTCCAGGAATGCAGGAATAATACACTATTAGAAAAACCATCAATAAAATTCAACATCCTAACAGGTTGATGAAGAAAGATCACAGGATTAGCTCAATAGAAAAAGAAAGAAACATCAACAAAGTTCAATGTTTTTTTATAATAAACCTTTTTTAGGAATAGAGGAAAACTTCCACCGAATGGCACTCATAGAGCTGAAGCATTGGAGGCATTCCCTTTGGGACCAGGTGTGAGGAGAACATTTTCCATGTTCTGGACAGCCCAGAAAGCCAGGAAATGAAGTAAATATAAGGATTGAGAAGGAAGAAACAATACTCTCTATACTTGAGGGTTATAGGCACTCCAAGAGAATTTACTAGTAACTTGTTGAAAATAATCAGAAATTTGAACAGATTTATTACATATAACATCCAGCAAAAAATGGAAATCTAATTTTAAAAGGATAGCAACTAAAATGCAGCAGTAGGAATAAATCTAACAAAATAAGTGCAAGACTTTTATGGAGACAATTATAAAACTTGGTTGAGGGTCATTAAAGAACTAAATGGATGAGAAAAGATAGTGTGCATAATAGAAAAAGTCAAAATACTAAAGATGCAAGTTATCTCCAAATTGTGTATAAATTCAAAGCAATATTCCAATAAAAATCTCATCAGTATTTTCATGAAACTTGAGAAGATGATTCTAACATCATTTAGAAAAGCAAAGGAAAAAGAAGCTGAGTCAGCTATTAAAAAATCATGGGGAGACATCCTACCAATATATCAATCAAGACATTTTCAAATATAATAGTAATTAAGGATAGGCAGTGTTTATAAGGGTGCAGATTAATGGGTCAACAGAAATACATAGAAAGCCCTGATCCAGAACTGTGTGTGTGTGTGTGTGTGTGTGTGAGAGAGAGAGAGTGTGTGACGCTGATACATGTGAGAGGATGCTCTTCGAATCAGTGAGGAAGGACGGACTTTTTATAAATTATCCTTAGGAGAAAAAATAGGATCCTTACCTTTCAGTATAAAGAACAACAACAAAACTTCTCTCTTGAATAAAATATCAGATAAAACAAGACTTTAAGACTTTGTAAGGATAACAAAGGAAGATTCCTGTTTATTTTGGAGTCATAAAAAATATGATGTCACCTTTAAGTGAAATCTAATTAACAAAATAAACAAACAAGCAAAATATAACCAGAGTCATTGAAATAAAGAACAAGCTGACAGTAACCAGAGTGGGGAGAGAGGAATAATAGGGGAAGGGCCATCAAGGAACATGTATAAAGAACACATGGACAAAGCCAAAGGGGATAGGTTTGAGGATGGGAGGTGGGGGTGGGGGGGGTCATGGGAGGTTGAAAATAGAGACAACTGTACTTGAACAACAATAAACAAGAACTTCTTTAACAAGAAACAAAAGCCTTGAACATATAGGACATAGTTGGTAAAATGGACTGTGGCAAAAATCAAACACTTGTGTTAATTAAAAGACTTTGTGAAAAAGAAAAAAGGCGAGTGAAGAGACCAGATGAAGCTATTTGTAGTGCATAGAGCTGACAAGCATTACTATCAAGAATATGTCAATGTACTCTATGAATAACAGTGAAACAGTCCAACACTCCCCAGTGGGAAATGGCTAAAGTATATGAGAAATGAGAAGATGACATCTCACTGGCCAGTAAAAATGTGAATGATAAGCAACTTAATAATGAAGAAAATGCTGATTATAACCACAGTAAGGTGCACATTATGGTTTAGCCTAAAGTTAAAAGCCTATGCTGCAAAGGACACTTGTACTCAGTACTCTGTAAATTATAAGTAATTTTAGGGGGAGCACTTGGTTGTCACCTAATAAACTTGACAATGCACAGATATTCAACCTAGAATTGCCTACTCATGTATCTTGCTGATAGCATTGTGTGTGTACACGAAGAGATATGCACAAGAATGTTCAGAGCTCATTGTTTGCAACAGGACAAAAATCTGAGGTAATGTAGATAACCATCATCAGTAGCATGAACAAGTAAACTGTGGAAAAGTCATATATAGGAATGCATTAAAGCAATGAAAATGAGTGAGTTATACTGGGGCCATTTCTATTATTACCAGTAAAGCTTTCAAACAGAATGCTGGGTGAGCTTCTTGGAAAATAGTATACATAGTATTAGTCCAAGTATTTAATTTTAAGAATATAAATTGTGACAATATAAAAGTATACATGGAAATGATAAACAATTCAAAATCATATTTACTTCTGAAGTAAAGGGAGGCAAGTGCAATTTGGAAGAGCAATGGAAGGCATTTCAACTGTATATTGCACTTCTTAAGATGTATGTTGGGGTCTTCATAAGTGTTTATTTGCTGTTTTTATCATTTGGGATTTGCCTGAATTATTTAAGAAAGTCCTTAAAACAAAAACAACCAAAATTGACTCTAATTACAATGTACCTATTAAGGATATCCATCTATCCTAAATGGTGCTTATTTTTATATATCAATACCAAACTGAGATAAAATTATGTAACTAGGAAAAGACAAATTCCCTAAATTCATGAATGCCAACTGCCTTTGTGATGAGAAACATAATACTAATAAGTCTACCTGAAGCCAAGCAGAGTCTACAGATGCTGAGCACCTTGGTTGGTGTGTGTGGAGACAGAGAGAGAATGGGAGAATGAGCTATGGATGGGTGAACAGCAGTCATAGGCAGAGCTTTTATTTATAAAAGACTCATATTCACCAGCAAATGTCACCAACAAATAACAATTTATATTTCATTTCCACCTGCCTCTTTCTTTTTCTCTTTCTCCCCTGTCCTTGATCAGCTCAACCAATAATTTTCAAATATCTATCCAAGGTTTTACATGTAAAAATTATTGCTAGAGCCTGCACTGCTCAAGGGAAATGCTGCAAATCCTCTTTTCATTAACTCTTTAAATTAAATAGTATATATAAACATAAAATGATGTACAACTAGGAACACAAATGACTACTTTACAATTTCCAAGTTTCTCTTTGTTGCCAGATCCATTATTTTTTCTCAGCACCTCCTCTAATGTAGATTTTAAGAATCCATTTATTGAACAAAAAAGGAAAAAAAATATAGCAAAAACATTTCCTTTTTAAAAGGGTAGAGCTGATTGTAATTCAGCTCAGAACCCTTGGAAGATTAGCTCTCTCTATTCCTGAAGCTACAATTTTCCCAGCAAATGCTTTCTTATTCTTAAGAATAATTTATCCAACTTCTGTTATAAATATGACATTTCTTATATGTGTACCAAGAGCTTAACAAAACCTTTTATTATCAGTTATTTATCTAGATTCAAAGCCTTTAAAGGAATCCTTGATGCTAATTATTTTATATGAGACTTCCCATATGCTAAAACATTTTCATCTTCATGAAGGTTAGAAAGCCGAACTGATTATAATCTGTACTGACACTCTTCTGACTTACTAGAAGTTATTTACCAAGGACTGATATCACTGTATTATTTCAGTATAAGGGCTGTTTTGTAACTTATATATTAATGATAATATTATGACCAAATATGACTCTTTAGATTTATCATTAATCGCCAAGGTGAAAGTAAATATGAAGCCCATTGAAGAGGAAAATTTGCCTCTGTATTTTCACTTTCAAAACTGTGCGGGCATTTCTTTGCAGAATTTTCTAGTTCACCCACTGGTACAATGTTTAAAACTCACTGTGCATATCAAAATCTGCCTTTCAAGTGACTGTGAGGGTTCTTCCTCCTCAGTGTCCCAAAACAAGCACATGGAAATAGCTCCCTTCATTCTCAAACCTATATGAGCAGGTGGGGATTTCATGCTGTTACAATCGGGGGCTACTGTTCTACATCCCTTTTGTTTTGTTGGAGCACCGGACACCCTCACTTTTCTCTTTGGTAACAAACACTTCAGCTCTTTGGCAACCCTGTCACAGTTTTTTTTTTTTTTTTTTTTAAGATTTTATTTATTTATTTCTAGAGAGGGGAAGGGAAGGAGAAAGAGAGGGAGAGAAACATCAATGTGTGGTTGCCTCTCACATGCCCCCTACTGGGGACCTGGCCCACAACCCAGGCATCTGCCCTGACTGGGAATCAAACCAGCGACCCTTTGGTTCACAGGGTGGCACTCAAGACTGAGCCACATGAGCCAAGGCTCAAAGTTATCTTTGAACTATAGCCCAAAGTAGCTATTTCCTTCTCAATCCTCTTGAGATTGTTTATAAAGTGGTTTCATTGCAACCAACAGTCATAGCTTATAGATGCAGGAGAATATAGGTTGTACATCCCCTCTGCTGGTAACCATTGAGCCCCTGTTGCCTTTCCAGTAAACCTGTGTGTGGACTCTTGTTGCTGTTAGGAGGTAGACTGGTGGCCTAGGTATACTTCCAAATTTGTTGCATGTTTATTACGTGCAGGAACTGTCTAAAACAGGTGACTGTTGAAACACACACCTTGGACAGAACTCCTTCATGTTAGAGTATTCTGTTGATTACAGCTCAGAGTTATGGGCCAAACCAAGCTCTCTAGGTTTAGCAAGTTTATGTTGTCAAGAGGAAAAGCAGTCTGGAAAGCATCTTGCCAAGCATAACCCAACAACAAAAAAAAGAATAAGTAACCTAATTTAGGTGTATGTAAAAAGAAGTCAAGAAAATAATGAGAAAGTAAAAAATACACACAATAGACAGCAAGGCTGTGACTAAAGTATTCAGCAGCTAGTAATTTCAAAACTGGCATCGCAGTAAAGAGGGACTTAATTTCTCTATAATTTAATTTCTTCTTCATTAGCTATGGGCTTATTCTGGGAAAACATTCTTTTAAAATGCTGTCAAGCCTTAATAGGGTACATGTGCATTGACTACTAAAAAATAAAATAAAAAATAAATGCCACACAGCTAATACTCATATATTGCTTTTTTAAAGGAGCAGAATGAAGAGAAATGAGTTACAATTCTGTAGAAATAATGAATTTTAGACCACAAACTCAGGCAAGGAAGAACTGTATTATGTCCTTTTCTTTAAACAAGTTAAATCTTTTCTGAGGTAATTTCACCTCAGCTCTTACTGAGATTCCCTCTTCGGTGTGAAGTTGTATAAATGCCCTGGTTTCTATGAAATATTTAAACATGTAGAATTTCCTCCAGTTGTAGATACCCATTGATTAAGTCTGGGAAGCCAGCGGCCACAGTCCACACACCCCTCTCCTGCACACCCCTCTCAGACCTCCCAGTGTTACCTTTCGGGTTCTTGGGGCCACACTGACAGTGGGGGTACTGTGTTGTGTGCACCACATAGCTCTCACCTCCCGAAAACTGCCACCTCCCCGAAGCACTGGCATGGGCTTTCCGGGAGACTGTACATTTCTTACCATTTCCTAATTTCAGGGCCATCTTTTTCTCATCTCTTGAAGCCCTCAGAAGAATCAATTTTCTCTCTTCCCTGTCTAGCACACTTAGGGTAATCTCTTCAAGACTTTTACAGAAGGCGGTGAGAAATGTTTATTCTTAGAAAAGCTTCTGCATTCAGCCCAACAAAACTCCCTGAGTGAAAGAAAGCAACCTCACTGACAAGGAAGAAAATAAATATATAGGAATATCAAATATAATTTAATATTTTAATTAACTAACCTGCTATAAGAATATCTGGGATTCTTAGTTATATTCAATGAAATTCCCTAATCAACTGCTTTGTAAAACACAGCCAAATATTTATCAAAAGTGGCAATGGGCCTGGCTTAGTTGGTTGGAACATCACCCTGGAAACTGAGATGTTGTGGGTTCAATTCCCATTCAGGGCACATACCTGGGATGTGGACCAGGTCCCCAGTTCGGGGTGCGTGAGAGGCAACATATCAAAGTTTGTCTCTTACATCAATATTTCTCCCTTTCTCTCTTTCCCTCCCTTCCCCCCTCTCTAGAATCAACAAGCATGCCCTCAGGTGAGGATAGAAAACAAGTGGCAATACTTTTGATGTGTTGATGTCAATCTTCTTGAGAATGGTGTATGGATTAAAATCCCTTGAACCTTATAAAACTGCAATGATGGATTCAAGTTTCCACTTATCTTCTGTATTAGACTGTCAAGTCTTTGAGGGTAGAGTCAGGGGAGGATGAGAACAACTATTTACTGCAGGCACCAGCACAGTGCCTGAGACAGAGCAGGCCTTCAATGAACTTTTGTTGAGAGATTGAGCCAATGGCGCTCAGTGTGGCATCTGCCAGTACTGGTTCTCAGTGCACAGCAAGCTCTAATGATGCTCCTGAGGACTTTCAGGATGATGAACCATCTTCAGAATCATCAGACAGTTTCAACTATGAGCAGTTTTTCGTAAGTTGTGTGTGTTCTCTATTTAATTCTAATTCCTTAACATTGATAATTAGTATTTGGTGGAGTTTTATAAAATTTTGCCAGGACATTCAGTTCATATTTTATGAACTAGAACGTTCCTGTGAGCTATGTTTTTTTTTTTTTTTTAGTGTGGTTTGAATCCACCAATGTTTGCAGTTCACTCTCAGTAGAACTGAAAATATTTAAATGCAATGGTGAGGTGACATTTGCATTTACAGCAGCTATTTTGAGTTAACATTTTTTAAAGTTTAGTTTAAGTCTTGTGATTAGCAATGAATTGGTTTCTACATAACCACTAAACATCATAATAGTCAATTTAAATTCCCCCAATGGTTCAAATCTCTAACAAGCAAGCAAAATACAACCAGAGACATTGAAATAAAGAACAAACTGAGAGTAACCAGAGGGGAGGTGGGAGGGGATAAACGGGGAGCAGAGGGAAGGATCATCAAAGAACATGTATAAAGGACACATGGACAGAGCCAAATGGGGGTAGAATCGAGGTGGGAGATGGGGATGGCTGGGTGTGGGAAATGGAGACAACTGTACTTGACCAACAATCAAACAAAAAGGAGAGAGAGAGAAAAAGACCACCTCTGCAGGGGGAAAGAAATTTGGTTATTAACACTCCTGCCTCTTTTCCCAAGTCTTTCTTACAGAAGACTTAAGTTCATTCTATAGCCTTGTTCCCAAAATCATGAAGGGTCTTTTATTATGAAGTTATTTACTGCTTTTTAACCGTGAGCATCCTCAGTTATGCAGTCACATGTTTCATATACTCTTCCAACAGCATTATTGATACTGTTAACTTTAGGACGGATTGGACTCAGTTGGCTTCTAGATTCTGTTAAAATGCTCTTAAGTAAATTTAATTCTCTAAGCAGAACACTTGTGCTTTAGGTGGTATTTTTAGATATTGGTCTTATTTTCCCAAATGTCATTATATAGAAATAGCATACAAATCTATGATGGGTTAGTTGAAGTCATTCAAGAGTCCAAGATGTCTTCTGGTCTCTCAGGCATGGATTATAAATGTGGGTTCTCTGTTTCCATTCCTGATTTCCTTTCATAAATTACTTAATTTGAATGTGGTATGTGTCTTCCACCAGGCCTACACAGAAAGCAGCATCTAGAATTCCGGGCATGCTTTTCCATTACCAATGTGAGAACATCCCAAGTGAAAGGTGCGGCTTCTAAACACAGTTTGGTTGCTGTGAACATTAATGTGCTCATGCTTTAAAATCACATTTACATGTTTGATACATATTTAGATTTAAAATATTTCTCATGCAGGTTAAAACCTGGGTGTCCTCAGACTTTCAGAAGTGTGATTCCCATTCCTTACTCTCTGAGTGTTGTTAATTACTCGCTATATTTTGGGGACATTATTTTTTTTTTTTTTGAGAAAGAGCCTCTGATGAAAACTACATCTTTTTCTGAATAAACATTAAAAAGAGAGAGAGAGATTGAATTGCAGGCTACTTTTTGTTTTGTACTCTTGTTAATCAAATGATAGTACTTTTATTTCTTTTATCACCTATGCAGGAGTGCAAAAGAATGATAGTTACACACACCCCTGACCCAAGGAGTAGGCCAGGCCCTTGATGAGTGGTGTGGGTGCCACTGTGCTACGTAATGTGCTGCTTCCTATGTGGAAGGAGACAGAAGGTATTGCCATTCTGTGGCATCACTCAGCAGGTGCAAATGAAGTATGAAATGAAAAACCCCAGCCCACGCAATGCACAGAGAACAAACCAATAGCGCTTTGTAGTCGCTGCTGTGCCAGGCTATTTACTGTCGTAGACAACTCAGCGCCAGCCAGGCAGGCACCCCAAATCTCTCCAACTCTGACACCTGCGAGAGAAATTGCGCTTCACTCCGTGCCACTCCGGTTACGTTGATTGCCCTCCAGGAGTCCTGGCCCTTCCAGAAGAAAACCGGTTGAAGTGTCTAGGAGCTGATTACTGTCTTACCGGGGAAGAATAATGTGAGGGTGAAGGCAGGTGCTATTTGAGAAGAGTGGGTGACTCTCAACATGGAAAATAAGGTGATTCTAAAATTAGGTTCTATGTGGAATTATCATGCCTTTCATTTTAATTTGTGAGGAAATATCATAGCTAATATTTTTGCCGATTTTGTTCGGAGGTCTGTAGAGAACCTACCACCCATCACCATTGATATCTGAAGTAAGGATGAGTAAAATATTTGGATAATAAAATTATCTTGATTGTGATAAATTAATATCATCATGCTTTTAGAATATTTTTGTATATCTATTGATCTATATAATAGGCATCAGTCTAAACAATACTATATTTCAGAGCTAATAATGAATAATTTTAAAAGTTCAAATGTAAGTACCTGCTAGGGTAAAGCCTGGATTTTTGTGGCAGTATATTGAAATAGACAATGTTTTTGCTTATTTAGAACCTATATTCTATGAAAAAAACAATAGTAGAGTAGTACAGAAATATATAGTAATTTTGATTAATTTTTAAAATGAAGAGAAAGTAAAGGAAACAATTAAGAAATTAAAAGTCAGGTTTAATCAAAGTTAGAACTGTAAATAGTTTTAGAAATCAATGCTGTTTTATTAAGGGAAAATGCCAACATAAAATGAGTTAGATAACTGAAAATATCAAAGCAGATATGAGCAACATTGTAGATGTAGAATTGTTACAAGTTCAAATAGAATACACATATTGAAAGAATCTCTGGTTTTCTCTCTAAGGCTAAGTTTCTTCATCTTTACAAGAGAATAATAGTAAAAACAATAGCTACCTGACAAGGGTTTGTAGAGTTTAAGGAAAACACTCCACATATAGCAAAGTGCCTCATACATAGTAAGTACTAGAACAGTAACAGCAGCAATTGAATTAGCTTATTAGAAAGTTTCAGAAAAAATGTACCTAGGTTTAAACTTTATATTGGCTATAATTATTATACATTATAAATTTGAATAAGTTGGCATTTACAGATTCTATGCATATGCAAGTCTAATTGGAAAAATATCTGAAATAAGATCTTCAAAAGGCTAAAACAGGAGTTAGATACTAACATTATTTAGTTTTTACATACAAAATGAAGTAAAATCAGCTTCTCTTGCTTTATATGACTTCAGAGACTGCCAAATTCCTTTATTCACAAAGATGCACAATGCCCCAGAAATGTGGTTTATGTCCATTGCATTCACTATAATCTGGAATCTGACTTCATCAATCAATCTAAGATTTGCTCTTGGTGACCCCTTTTCTGCCAATCCCAAAGGCTCCTGTTACACATTGTTTAATATTTTTTGACAATGGCTCTCTTGGTATCTAAGGTGGTAGTTCTTACATTTTGGGTAGACAAACAAAAGTAGCCCATGTTTAGCATAATCAAATATATGAGATACTAAGGAAGTCTAATCAACTAGACTTGAGACTGGTTAGAAGTATAGAGGGAGAAGAGAGTAGGAATCTGGATTAACTCCCAAGTTTTTAATTTTTGCTTCCTGGTGGTACATTTACTGAGACAGAGCATGCAAGAGGAAGAAAATTTGGTTGAAAATTCATGAGTTCAGTTTGGAAATGCTCTTTTTGAGGCAACTACAGGATGTACATATATAGGTCAGATCTAGGTTATAGTAATCAAGTTAAAATTATAAGTGTATGTTTATTTACTTTTTGCAGGATGATTGTATACCGCATCTTTGGTAACTATTAAGAACCAATATAGAACCAGTTGTAGATTTATGTGCAAATTCTAGACAGCAACTCTAACTTCATTGAAAGTTAGAACTGCTAGAAGCAGCTTCTCACTTGTTTGAAAAGTCTTCCATGACACATCTTCATGTGTTGGACACCACAGTGTCATTCAGAAAGAACTTTTTTAAATAATAAGAAGCAGAACTCTGGTAATTGTCAATAGTAAAGAACAAGTAGAGAAAGATACATCAGCAAAGGGAACTAAGTAGGGGCTATCAGTGACGGAAGTGAACCAGGAGACAGCGGCATCACAGAAGCCAACTGAAATAGTTTAAAGAATAGGGTACTTCACCGTCAACTGCACTGTAAGGTCAAGAGACCCAAGTGAAAGATATGTGTATTTTTTTATATCAGGAAATCATTGGTGATTTTGTCAGAGCAGTTCTGTGAAACCGTTCTGGGCACAACCTCACTGAAGTGCATCGAAGAGCAAGAGGTAATCGGGTAATGAGGAAGTAGGTGGAATGATCCTAAGATGTTCTGAAGAGGAGTGGTGCAGTGGAAATACCAAAAGCTGCATGAAGGAAAGTTGCTAGCAGAAATTATTTTAAGATGACAAAGACTTGGCATGTTTTTAATCTTTGTTGAAGGACCAAGAGGAGAAAAAGAAGTTAGAAAGAGAGATTGGGTGCGAGGGGCAGGGGTGGCAATGAAGTCTTAGAGAACATAAAGAACACATATGAGGAGAGTGAGGAATTAGGCTTAAGAAGAAAAACACTTCTTTCTTTAGGAGAAAAATATGTGAAAATATGAATAATATTGTAAAGTGGGAACTTCAGAGGGCTTGCATCTAATAGCATTGGTCTCTGAAGTGTCGACATGATCATGTCTTGAAAAGGAGACAACATCAAAAAATGGTATGAATTTTATTCTGGCCTGGCTAATGAGGGAAGACAAACTTGATAGAGACATGCAAATAAATAAATGAAGGTAGGTGCTATGAAGGAAATGAGTGGAGCATACACTTTGAAAGAGAATAACAGGTTACATATTCAGATTGAGGTTTGGGGAAGGCTTTCAATTTAACTGATACCTAAAGAATAACTAGGAATTAGAGGGAAATGACAAGGGGAACACATCACATCAATAGAAGGGATGGTGACACTTGATTGTTAATAATTATTTTTACTGGCATTCACTTCTGTATTGGGAGAGTTGGGACAAAGTCTTGTTCTTGCACATTTAGGATCAAGAACCATTATGCTGGACTTCCAGCCAAGATGGAGGCACAGGTAGATACACTGTACCTCCTCACACAACCAAAACAAGGACGACAATTTAAAAATAAAAAACAACGAGAACTGACAGAAAATCAAACTGTAGGGAAGTCCGACAACCAAGGGGTTAAAGAAGAAACATTCATCCAGACTGGTAGGAAGGGTGGGGATGGGAAGCTGGGCAGAGAAGACTCACTGTAAGGTGGTGGCTAGTGGAGCTGGTGGTCCCACATTTGCGTGCAGATAAACTGGGAGGAACAGCTGGGGAGTGAGACAGGCTGCACAACCCCAGGGCTCCAGCGTGGGAAAATAAAGCCTCAAATGACTGATTGAAAACACCTGTGGGGGTTGAGGCAGTGAAAGTCCCAGCCTCACAGGAGAATTCGTTGAACAGACCTATAGGGCCCTAGAATGTACACAAACGCACCCACCTGGGAATGAACACCAGAAGGGCCCACTCTGCTTGTGGGTAGTGGGGGAAGTGATTGAAATCCGGCAGAAAGCAGAACAAGTGCCACTGTTCCCTCTTGGACCCCTCCCCCACATACAGCATCACAAAGCAATGATGTGCGTTACCCTGCTCTGGTGAACACCAGAGGCTCCACCCCTTACTATATAACAGGCATACCGAGACAAAAAAAAAAGATGGCCCAAATGAAAGAACAGAGCAAATCTCCAGAAATAATACAACTGAGCAATGAAGAGATAGCCAACCTATCACATGCACAGTCCAAAACACTGGTAATCAGAATGCTCACAGAATTGGTTGAATTTAATCACAAATTAGGTGACAAAATGAAGGCTATGCTAAGTGAAATAAAGGAAAATGTACAGGGAACCAATAGTGATGGGAAGGAAACTGGGACTCAAATCAATGGTGTGGACCAGAAGGAAGAGAGAAACATTCAACCAGAAAAGAATGAAGAAACAAGAATTAAAAAAAAAATGAGGAGGCTTAGAAACCTCCAGAACATCTTTAAATGTTCCAACATCCAAATTATAGGGGTACCAGAAGAAGAGGAAGAGCAAAAAATTGAAAATTTATTTGAACTAATAATGAAGGAGAACTTCCCCAATATGGCGAAGGAAATAGACTTCCAGGAAGTCCAGGAAGTTCCTCCTTGGATCCAAAGAAGTTGGACCCAAGGAGGAACACACCAAGGCACATCATAATTATATTACCCAAGATTAAAAATAAGGAGAGATCTTAGAAGCAGCAAGAGAAAAGGAGACAGTTACCTATAAAGGAGTTCCCATAAGACTGTCAGCTGATTTCTCAAAAGAGACCTTGCAGGCAAGAAGGGGCTGGAAAGAAGTATTCAAAGTCATGAAAGGCAAGGACCTACATCCCAGATTGCTCTATCCAGCAAAGCTTTCATTTAGAATGGAAGGGCAGATAAAATGCTTCTCAGATAAGGTCAAGTTAAAGGAGTTCATCCTCATCAAGCCCTTATTATATGAAATGTTAAAGGGACTTATCTAAGAAAAAAAAGATAAAAATATGAACAATAAAATGACAGAAAATTCACAATTATTAACAACCACACTTAAAAAAAATGAAAGCAAACTAAGCAAGCATCTAGAACAGGAACAGAACCACAGAAATGGAGATCACATGGAGGGTTAGCAACAAGGGAGTGGGAGAAGGAGAGAGGGGGAAAAGGTACAGAGAATAAGTAGCATAGATGGTAGGTAGAAAATAGACAGGGGGAGGTTAAGAATAGTATAGGAAATGTAGAAGCCAAAGAGCTTACCATATTTTTCAGACTATAAGGTGCATGTTTTCACCCCCAAATTTGCGAGGAATAATGGTTGTTAATGCTGCTGTTGAGTTCTGTTTACATTTATATAAGGGAAATATTATGTTAATTATGTTATTAAATATTTTATCACATTTTTGCTTTAACATTTTTTCCCCTATTTTCCTCCTCTAAAACCTAGGTGAGTCTTATGGTCTGAAAAATACAGTATATGTATGACCCATGGGCATGAACTAAAAGTGGGGAATGTGGGTGGGAGGGGATATGCAGGGCAGAGGGGAGTAAAGGAGGGGGCAATGGGACACCTGTAATAGCATAATCAATAAAATATATTGAAAAAAACATTATGCTAATGAAAAAGAAATACAGGTCTAAATGTTACTGCTAAACAGATGCTATTAGGTCCATTTTCTATGGAGACTGAACCTCAGAAAGGTCCCTTCTCCAAAGTCGCAGGACTAAGGAGCATTAGGATTGAACATCCAGGTCTGTCAGATGCCACAGCTGGGCTTGATCCCTTTTCCTAGGCTGCCTCACAAGTACCTTGTTTTAGGACACATTTCAACAACTGCTATAACAAAATACCATAGACTGAGCAACTTGTAAACAACAAAATCTATTGTCCACAATGTTGGATCATGATGCTAGTATCATTACATTCTGGTGAGGGAGCCTGATTGGCTTGCAGACCGTCAGCTTGTACCCTCACATGGCAAACACACGGAGGGGAAGTGGGCTCTCCCATAACTCCTGTAAGGACACTAATCCCATACACAGGATCTTCACCCTCAGAACCTCACCTACCCCTAATGATCTCCCAAAGACCCACCTCCTAATACTATCACATTGGTGGGTAGGGTGTCTACATAGGAATTTTGGAGGTATACAAATATTCAGTTCATAACAGATAGTTTCTTCCCTTTCTTATTTTTGTCACCTTTCTTTGTTTCTAATTCTAAAGTTGGGCATCACTGAGACCTCTATTTATGGATTTATTCTCTTCCCTTATTTTACTTACTCCAATGACATCTGTGCCCAACACTAATTATCATACCCAAGCTTCTGATTCCTTCCTTCATATCTTCAGCTCTGAGCCATACTTCAGACATTTTTGTCTAAATGTTTTCAGGAAAACCTTTCTGCTAGACCTCTCAGAACTAGACCTCTGAAAGCAGAGCTGTTCCAGAACATATGAGCTACATGAGCATGATCTACATGCCTGCTGTTTGTGATATATTGAAACTTAAGGTTGTTAAATATCATCGTCATAGAAAGAGCTGACTACTATGTAATCATTCTGGAAATTAAATCTATAATAGCAAACCCAATCATGACTCTGAACCTGAGCTTCTTTCTGGATATTGAGCTTTGGGCTAAATGTTTTGAAGTGTTTTGATCACAGTTACAAAAACTTTGTTTTATGTGTTGGAAAAGCTGGAAATGTTTAGTTAAATGTCAAAATCATTTCAGGCTTGTTTTTTCAGGCATGTATACGATTATTCTTAGAATTTAAATTAGCATATAAACTATTAGAAATATTCTTTTAATCAGAAATTAAATAAAAGTAGTAGAAATTAATTCAATAGAAACTAAGTCTTTTCTGAAAAGTCTCTGAAAAGACTTTTCTAAACAGGCTTTTGGGAGGGATGTATACATTTGAGATGTATAGAAATTCCTTACTGACTCTAAAAATTGGTTCTTTAGTGTTGAACTTCTAAATATGAGGAATAGATTACATTGGAGTCCTCAACTCTCTTGAGTCTATCAAAGCCATATTTATGTTTTCACAGAATTTATATTTTTTATAAAATAAACTTAGTTTCTCGAACACTTTTCCAAATCAGCTACTTTTTAAGATTTTTTTAGAAGGGACTGTTTGTCTCTTCTGTAATCTTTTCAGTAACCTTTGTAAGGCCTGATTACCAATGCTCCAGAACAGATGTTGACATGTTTTCATGTATCCCTTCAAACATCCACGAAATAGTGTCACTTTTTATCTCTGATGTGTGATTATAATTTTCTAGAGCATTTTTCCAGGGTATTGCCCTTATAAGGAATTTTCTTGAGTCAGTTGCAAATATGGGAGTTTCTGCCACCAAAATCTCCACCAGGAAAATGGACATGGAAGAGCCCAGGTTCCATGTTTGTGGATTCATTTTAATGTTATTTATTTTCACAGTGTACTGAGCAGCCCCAAGTCATATACCACATACCATAGAAGTAACCAAGTTTGATAAAATTAGAGTTGGGAAGCCCTGAGGGCCCTGTGGAGGTAACATCATTAACGGTGGAATGCTGATAAAAATCAATTGAAAGAGAAAGAAATATATGAAGCGGATTAAAGTAATGAATTGGAAATCAGTAATCCAAAGAGTTTTCAGTAGGGAAATGTGGGAATTATCTCAGAAATCTTTTGGAGCCTGGTGGGAAGCACTGTGTCAAAAAAGGTACAATGGAAAATGGGAGGTAGAGAGCATGTTAGGACACAGTTAAAAATGTCACATCCTGTCCCCATTTGCTCAAATGAGAATCACTCTATAATGGATAGATCAGTTTAGTGTGTGTGTGTGTGTGTGTGTGTGTGTGTGTGTATGAAGTTAATACCTATTTTTTCCTTTCTTATAGAGGGTCTAAGTGGAAAAAGCCTCATCTCTTTTGATCTTCTAGCCTGTGGGCCAAACCGAGCCTGCCTGTTTTTGTAAAAAATGTGTTATTGGAACACAGTTACACCTGTTTGTTTATGTGTTGTCTATGGATGCTTCCACGCTAGAAAAGCAGAGTTGAGTTGTTGAAACAGAGATTGTAGTCCAAAAAATATAACATTTTTACTATCTGGGATTTTACAGAAAAAATTGTGTTAACCCTTGTTTGAGGCATGGCTTTCATGCTTTGTTTTATTATGTTCTAAGGAAATAGATACAGTTTACATCCCTACCAACCTCCATGAATGCACACAGATGGAAATATATCTGGGAAAATATTTTATGCAATAATTTTTCTCGATGCACTTTTTTTCCTATTATATCCTATTATCTTTCAGCTTTTGAAGAAAGCTGTTTCAATCTTAAATGCTTAACATTATCCTGCTCTCATACTCAGGACTATGAAAGCAAATATCAATGGCACTCATCTGCTTAGAATTTTGAGTTAGTTTAGCAATACAATTAATGTAAAATAGAAATATTATTATCTTTGCTTATATTAGCAAGAAAAAGGGAAAAAAGTCAGCTACATAGTATACTACCACAGAGGAAAAGGTTGAAAGACACAACATGTAACCTGTGGGAACATCAGGACGCTACTAACTTAATGACTGTTTACACTTCCTCAATACTTAATTAATTTCAAGTGGGTATCTTACAGTCCTGAGAATTTGGCTCAATTCCATTTGTTATTGTTAAATTTTTCATTTGTTAGTACATAATACATAAAATAATCTGAATAAAATATAAACTTGAATCACAGTCAAATAAATTTTTTACATTTTTTCATTTATTACTTAACTTACTTATTGAACTACCTGTCCATTACCATTTTTTAATTCTATATATGATGTTGGCATTCATATACAATAGTATCTTTATGAAGCCTAGTGCTCAATAGGAGAGGCAGAAATTAATCAAATAAACACACAAAACGGCGTTTGAGGTGAAAGCGATGAGATAAATGCGTTAGGAAGCATAGAATGGGGCCGTTTGACCTAGTCAGAGAGGTCTTTTGAGACTTCCATGAGGAAGTAATGCCTGAGCTGATAGGAGAAGAAGCCCACGAGCTGTAGAGGCAGGAGGAGCAGACCCGCATAGTGTGAGAGGGTCTGCACAGAATCTGCACGGAAGTGCACACTGACTCCCTCCTTGACCACTCACTGCTGTTGTCCCATTTCTTCACTCTTCCTTTCAGGTTTTATTACAAAGTAGTTGTTTATCTTTCTGCCCATTGCTTTTTCTTCACAAAAATGAGAAGAATGTAGCTTGAAATCTCTATTATGTGTTTATGTATTTACATATTTTCATGTAAGATATACTCGCATTTGTGGAAATTGTTCTTGTTTGTTGGGATTAAGTCCTAGACAGTTTCCTTAAATAGCTCTGTAAATTGTTATGAAGATCTGACCTTGGTTTTCAATCAGCCGCTATTTATGGTTTGGAAATATTTCCTTGTGAAGCTGATAGGTTCACAGTCACTGGCCAAGGATTTATGGTTGCATTTATTATGACAGGCTTGGACTCTAGAATGATAGCAACATAAAGCTACTGCAAGAATGGATTTTTTTGTTGATCTAAAACTTTCTGTTTTTGCCCATCTATAGAAGTTTGCTTTGGAAAAGCAACTGAAAAACAATACATTTTATTTTTTAACACTATAGTAGGACTCTTATTTCAGAACTGACTATATAGGCAGTAGGATAAAATATTTTAAAAAGATAATAAAAAAAAGATGTACCACTACGACTGCATTCTGAATTAGTAATTAAAAGGATTAAGTAATTTGTGAAGACTAGGCTCCAGGTGCGTGGGTTATTAATATCACCTCACACAGGGAAGAGGTTCAGCAAATGGTTTTTTTCCCTTTCTCTTGTACCCTGACTGCCTAATCTTCAAAGAAAATGCAGAGAAAGGTGGTTAAATAAATGCAACTTCCAAATACCTGATCAGGATTAGAAGAAATTCAGTTATCTAAAAACGCTTTTTTTCTGGAGACCATTGCACTTAGTGTATTACTGTGCTCAAATGTGAAGTGAGTGTTCAGAAATTTTTTCTTACACAAGTCGAGACTGGTCTTTGCCAGTAAAAAGAATCCAAGAAAGCATTGCAGCCCTTTAATTCCTCTCTGAACTGCTTGCTGCCCAGTATGTCATGAAGGCCTGAAACCAGCAGATGGCGCTCGGCTTCTGTCTCAAAAAAAGAAGTGAGTTGCTTGTTCTTCAGCCTCTACTCATTACCATTCATTTTAAGGGGGTGAAAAGCAGTGTTCAGAGAAAAATCTTTGTTAGCACAAAGCCTCTGTATTTGTGAGAGACAAAATTACATTTCTAGTTTATCCAAATACTAGCTGGTAATCTCTGAATTTTGCAAATGAATGTTGCAAGTTAACTCATCGGACCCTGGGGAAAAAATAACCCTACCTTTATATTGGTTAATGCGGCAAACTCATTTGCTCTGTATCAGTCCTTAATGTTCTATATGGGAGCATGGAAAAGGCAGCTGATATTTTCATGCATTTTGAAGGAAGAATAAAATGGCTGGTTCTCTTTGCTATGGTTGTTCACAGGTTTTGTAAGCTGAGGAAATGGATACTACGGTTGTTTTGTTGTTTGTAAAATTGGATCCAAACAAAGAAGAAAGCCAGGATGCTTTCCTATAACACTGACACATACCACACTGTAGAAAAGGGATGAAGCTGCAAAATAAGGTTGTAGCTTACCATTTCAATTCTAAAATGGATGGCCCTATTTAATTTTCCACACACAATATCTTGCCTCGCCAAAGAATAGATTAATATTACTAATCTCACTTATGTAGCAGCTTTAAAAGGCCATGGCAACAAGGATATTTCTAAAGCAGATTGTAGTCATGTCTGCGGGTATAGAAAAGTCTCTTCCCACACGGGAAGTAATTGTGTGGCTAATCTCACGCTACTGCTTTAGTGGGAGCCTGCGTCATTCTCTGCTCCACGTGAGCTATCCAGGCAGGCATAATGGATGGAGGAGAGAGTGCAGTGATGAATTAATATCCCAGAGGCCTGAAACTAATAACAATAAAGGCTTTTCTGTGTCCACTGTATTCCTGGATTTGGGTTATGAAATGTGATTCTGGAGTTGTCTGCTGACTGGTTGCCCACACAAGGTTGGAAGGAAGAGTTCCCTCAACATCAGGGTTAAAAGAACAAGAAAAAGCAAGACATACATTTGCTTACACTATAGTGAAATGAAGTCATGAACCAAATATATACTTAATTTCTGCACAGATAAATGTGTAGGGTTTTTTTTCCGCAAGCATTGCACTTCATAAAACATTTATACTGGTTGCAGCTTAGTCTTTACTTTTGGTTTGCATTTTGGTATAAAAAGAGTGTATATATTTGTGGTTTATTAAGCTGCTTCTTCCAACATGTGTGGATTAAGCATCAGAAGTGGCCTGAAAAGGTGCTTTTCTATTCCTTGCAATCCTTGCAGGTGTTCTTGGGAAAAATGACCCAAAGTAGACATGATGAACATACTTTATTGTACTTTTTCTTTTATGAACTTTCAAAATCTCACCAAGTACCATCTTACACAAGTTATAATGGAGGGCTCCAAGGATAACAGCAGGGACCACATGGTGGTCCCTTCTCCCCAAGATGCAGGTCTCACAAAGATCTGATGAAACCATGAATATTATCAGTAGTGGTACAACATGACATATACTGAAACAGAAGTGGCACAAAGGTCTTTAGCTCAATATTACTATTAGCTCAGAAAATTTGAATTCAAGATACCCTAACCACCAAAAACATGTAGAAACCATCTCTATACTGGGGAAGTATAAAAGAAGAAAATTGAAAGCCTAAAAAAGAAGAGGGATGGGCATTTGTTGTGGGTTTTTTATTTGTTTGTTTGTTTTGGTGCAAGAGATGACTCCACGTTTGCCAGCAGAGGGATAAGGAAGGGTCCGAAGTAAGAGAAGCTGACTGGTGTGCTAACATTCTCACACCGTGTCTTTACAATGTTTTTACAATTTAGTTAGACTAATTCTGTCTTTCCAGACTGCAAATGCTTTTATATCCAAACACTAAAATGTATTTAAAGGTTTTAAGGGAAATATCAATACTTAAAATGGTTGACAGTTTACACAACCCATACACTTTCTTTTCTCCATTCAGACAGATCTTTGAGAATTCACTATATTTTACAGCCGGTTTTCACTGCCCATAACCTGAAACAGAATTGTATGTATTTCTAGTGAAATGTTAGTATAAGAAATGGAATAATGTATATACGTGTGGTTTTTACAATGGATAAGTAACAATATGCTATAATTATATGATATATCAATATGCTATAATCATATATCAATATAAATAGGCCTTGTTTTTTTTTAAGAGAGAGACAGCTTAGTTCATGAACTGGTTTGAAATTTATTCCATGATTTTGATAAGTCACTTGTATTTGCTCTTGTGTGAACACTTTCAATAACCCTTATTGGTAAAGCACTTGGAGATCATTGGTTGAAAGGTGCGAATGACTGTGAGTTCAGGCTTCAGAGTCTTACAATTAAGAGTCATCATAAATTTTATCTTTGCTGGCATAACTACAAAGATTATTTTTATTCAGAGATGTAGCCTTTTCATTTTGTAAACACTTTAAGATAGGTGCTTCAGCAATGAATTTTAGATCAGTAGAAAAATTGGTAGCAGTAACAACATACATACCAATCAGTGTTTGAATGATCTCAGAGCTTTCTTCACTGCCCTGGAATAAGAAAACACAAATATTTTAAAATAATTCTTTGTGTTTTATCTTATATATGTATGGCAGGTTATAGGAGATAAAACCATGCAGCTTTATTTTGAGGGGAAAAAAGGTATTTATTTGAGAGATCTTCCTAATAATACAGATTTCTATTACCTTTTAATATTAAACAGGTTTTCTGGGTTGATGCTAAATTTATCACAGAATGGGGAATCTTTATAGTTGTGGGAATGTTGTTTTATCATCTATTGGGCGGAAAGAAAAGAAATCTTAAATGAAAAACTGTAGAGGTAAATTAAACTTTCCTGGATATCAGCTTAACTTTTCCAATCAGAGGAAGTTCTCTGAGCGCGTAAAGAAAAGACCCTGAAAGAATTGGAATCTGAAGAAAGGACACTGATGAAAAATACATCACAGAAGACTAAGAAATGGTAAATGAAGATTGGGTGACTTTCAGGTGGGAGCTGCTAACAGGCTCTGAGGCAGCATTTGACCTCTTTTAATGAAAGTTTTAAGAGAAGACTAGAGGTGATTCAGGGTCATTCCGCTGATGCCAACAATTCTGAGGAGTCGTGGTGGGCCACTGGATCGTGCTGAAGGATGGAGAGAAGGCGCATCAATCAGCAGGGCAGGAGCGATTCCCTAGCCAGCTTTCTTTTTCTTCTTTTTTTTTTTCTGGAGCAGTTCAGAAACTGCATGAAGTACAGGGAATCAGACCCTTTATTTCACTTGTTCTGTTAGGATAAAATAATACGCTCATATATTTTTCATGCACTACATTTCAAAGGCATTTGCCCCATTAATCCATTAAGAACATCAAAATAAAATTGTTTTTTATCTCAAAATATTTTATATGCTTGCTGTGTTAAAAATTTACTTACAAGTCACCTGGGATCAGGAGAATAATAGAACCAATCTTTGGCATATATAGTTTGTTCTTATGTACAGGAGACCTGGGAGAGTATAATAGCCACTAAGACTGTGTATGAAGGATATGTTAGAGTTACATTTATATCATTGATTATACTGTTTCTCAATTACATAGTTTGGAAAAAAAATAAGCAACTAATCATGGTAGATTACACTCATTCTGTATTTGGTCAGAAATAGCAAGCGGTTATTAAGAAGTCTGAGTTCCGATTGTTTCTCGAAATAATACTTTAATATCTTTTGCCTATGTGATTTCTGTAATACCCTGTGGTAAATGTGATTATTTATACCTACAAATGATTTTAAAATAGCTCTCATTCTGTTTATAATTATGCTTTAAAATGGATTATTAAATATGTGTATATTCTTATGTGATGTTATTCCTGGCCCTGCCATTGGTCTTGTTGAATCTGCATATGCATAATAGGAATCACACCTGCCTCATCAACTGGGTAAACCTTTAGTAGTAAAAATAGGGTTAAAATATTCAGGTAAAATAGTTGTACCCCTAGTTTTTTTTAAAACAATAACATAAAAACTGGAAATTATTAAAAATTCTAATTTATGGAAGAATTTTAGTTATATATAAATAATATAATTCAGGACTGGTAAACAACAAACATTCTATAAACAACTTAGTTTCTCAGATGGGATTTTTTTAGCAATGGGAAATATTAAAAATAACTTATTTGAGATACTGACACGACATGTAGGTTTGAAATGGCCCACTGACAGCAAAAGAAGGTGCAGTGTTGTGGCTTTTGTGAGAAATTAATATACTAATGTCTTCCTATGCTCTATTTAAATTCAACAGAAAATACAAAATTGAAAATAATTAGCAAGGCCAGACATTATTTTAGCTGAAGCAATTTGAAGTAGATATTTTTGTCTCAAAAACTGTACACCATTGAGAGATACACATGGAATGCCTGATTCATAATGAAATGCTTCCATCCATGTCCATGACATCCAGGAGACAAAGCTGAGCCTTACATCTCTGTGGTGACTACAGACTTCATCCAGCTGGAGTCCTTCAGATGCTGTCCTGGTTCGTCCAGCCTTGTCTGCTGCTTGTGCTATTTGCACAACCATATCTCTCTGATAATTTAAACAGTGTTCAAGAAAAATGGGGTATCCTGCAATAGAATTGAGCTTTTCAGAGTAAGTTTGTATTGCAGGTAACTTAGTTTAATGGCTGTCACATGTAGGAAGTTCTGAATACATGTTCATTGAATGACTGTATTTAAATTTATTAAAATAATTTTACTTAAATTCAAATAACCAAAGAAACAGGTTGAGAGTGATGGTAAATGTTAGTAAAAAATTAATCAGAGGAGACACTTGAAATGATACAGGAATGGGGACGGGAAGGAGGAAGAAAGGACAAAAGGAGAGAGAAAAGAGAAAGGAACAAGGATAGGTGGGCAGGCCGACTGGGAGAAGGACACATCCTTTATTCAGGTGATGACCAGTGAACAGGCTAAAATTGGTGAGCTGTTGTCAGAAGTACTTAGAATGAGTTCACAGTATATTTAGTGGGCGTTCTCTGAAGGAGAAACTTCCTTAATTAATGAAAGGCATTCAGTAAATTTTTGTTTAGTTTTAATTTGAAATGTGCCAACAGCCACTTGCCTCGGAAAGTCCTTGGCTTACATTCATCCATATTTCATGTCCATAGACTTAAACAAACAGAACAAAACAGATTTTGAGTGCTAGAACTTACTGAGAATCTCTATAAATATCAGGTCAAGAAAAATAGATAACTGTTAACTAAACATTTTAGAAAACACAAGCAATTTTTTGTTCATTCAGTTTCTGGATTTTCATCTGCTCATTTCTGTTTTTTTCCAGTCTTGGGAACATGCAACTGTGCAAACTGACCCAGTGAGAATTCAGGATTATGTCTTCTTATTTGATTTATTCTTTTGCTGCTGAATGGTGGTATTTTTTGAATGTTAGTCAAGCACTTTTGCACTCATCTCTCTTTGTACTTTCCCGTCTCACAGCATCACTTCTCAACTCTACATAGGTGGTTTCCAAGTCTACAGTTCAAGTCTATTCTTCTGATCTCCTAGTCTACATTTGAAAAGTGCTTGTTCTATACAAGTTCTATCCAGAAGGTATCCAGCCATGTAATATGAAAAATAGAGGCATTTAATGAAGAGCATACAAGATACAAGAAACATTGTACACAAGACAATGACACCTCAGTCCCCTTCAGAGTAGGCACCTTGGGACCTCACTCAGTTCTTCCAATCATCATCAGCTGCCCCTCATATTTTCCTGAATCTCACCAAAGGTCTGAAATCTCTTCCTTTTCAAAGGTGATTTTAGTTTTTGGAAAAGCCAGAAGTCTCAGGGCACCAAATCTGGGCTGTAAAGGGGCTGAATCACCTGGGCAATTTGGTGTTTTACCAAAAAACTTCTGCATAAGAAGTGATGCAAGAGTGGCTGTGTTGTTATGATGAAGCTGCCAATCACCAGTTGCCCATAGCTGTGGCCTTCTGAACCATCTGAATTGTTTCCACAGAGGAATGTTTGATTTTAACACAAAATTTGATGCAGATTCATTGCTCTGGTTGTTCAGCCATTTTGAATGTAACAGCCACACAGTACACATGCTCACTCAATGGCATCTACCACCCTCACTGTACAGTGAAGTTGTCATTGTTCATGCATGGGCATTCCAGTTCCCTCTCCTTAGCTGCCTTGTTAAGTTAGTAATGGATGGACTTTTTCTAGGCAGACCTTGTATTTACAGATAGACATCATAAAGATATAAAATTAGATATTTGTAAATGGAATTCATTTTTGTAACTAAAATCTCTAATTTTTAATTTTTCTAATTTTATCTTTCTAGCCACTTAGACTCAAACCTTAGATTCATATTTGATTCCATTAATTCTTTTGATAGCTACCATTTCTTTTATTCTCTTATGCACTCATGTCTGGTTACTTAGAACAGTCTTATAATCTTACCTTTTTGCATATTATTTTGTGTATCATAGACAATTAGTTCTCCTGAAACTTTCATTAGAATATTCAAAGTTATCTTTACTTTGACTCCCACTTATTTTTCTAGTCCTAAAATGTATTTTAAAGTCTTAGCTCATGAGAGAGTAGCCCATTTATTTAGTGCATTTTGCCTCCATAGGGGTTTTTATTTTTTTATTTTTCACATGATTCCTTCTGGATATTTATTCTGACAACCCTTCTATGCCACCAATTTTTAAGTCTAACCCATTTGAACTTTTCATGAGTTTTTCTGTATTCAGTGTAAAATTCTGCATACTCTACATTTTAACACTTTTGTCATTAGGCAAGTTAGTTTACTTACTACTATTTTTTTTAAATAGTTGGAACTTCTTTTTTTTTAAAGTCAAACCATTTTTTAAAAAGATTTTATTTATTTATTTTTAGAGAGGGAAGGGAGGGAGAAAGAGAGAGAGAGAGAAACATCTATGTGCAGTTGCTGGGGGCCGTGGCCTGCAACCCAGGCATGCGCCCTAACTGGGAATTGAACCTGCGATGCTTTGGTTCACAGCCTGCGCTCAATCCACTGAGCTATGCCAGCCAGGGCTACTTACTACTATTGTGTAAGTCACACCCCATAAAGTTTTCCAAACTCTTCTCCTTCCTATATTTACATTTTTTCCAATCTACTAAAATTTTAAGTTCATATATGAAGCCCCCTGGTCTACATTTATACTACTTGATGTCAGGGACTATCTTGTTTATTTTTAGATCTCTAGCTTTTGTTATAGCCTCTATCATGTCAAAGGTGTTTCATAAATACAGGTTGGGGCAAAAGTAGGTTTACAGTTGTGGGTACACAAAACAGTTTATTTGTGTGTTATTATTTATTAATTATTGTATTATTTTCCACATGAACAACTGTAAATCTACTTTTGCCCCAACCTGTGTTTGTAAAATAAATGAACAAATGGACCTTCATAAGAAAACCTTCTAGAATACTTTCAATTCTAAACATCATTCTTTGTTTACTGATTATGTGACTTCTTTAGCTTTCAACATCTATAAATAACTAGATACAATTATTTCTCTTTTCCTTTAAATATTATTTTTTTACTAAATTGGAGGAACTTGAGGCTATTTTATGTGCTCCATTGTGTGTGCTTTGCACTTAGTAGGATTACAATATTATTTTGAAAAAAATTTTTTTCATGATATATTTTATTTATTAGGTATATGTCCACATTAAGGCTTCAATATGTCAAGAATTTAGAGGAACAGTTATCCATATTTATTTTAAAGCTGCTAATTCATGACAATTATAGCTGTACTTTCAAAATTAATAAAACAATAATTTTGAAAATTAAAAAAATCAAAACCAATTCTGAAAAGCAGAGGAGAGCTACTATTGGGCAGTAATTACAGTATGAGGTCTGAATTTAGCTTTGTTCACAGCATATGGTAAAAGGAGAATGAGAGAGCATATAGTTATTTTTTTCTAATAAAGCAACCTAAAAGTTATTTTACCTGATAAAATAAAAGATACATGTTTTTCTGGGTATTGAGTTTATTAAATCTGGTATTGATTTCTGGAAGGTATTCAAGTATCTTTATAAAGGCAAAATGGGTAACATAATGGATAACACCCCAACCATTTCCAACTATGGTTTAGAGAAGCATACAAGAGCTGTGCTGGTCCTCTAGATACCTGAGGGCTACTGTACATGTGGGAAGCTCACTGACTGCGCTGGGGAAGAGGCTCTGACCCAGGTAGCTCCAGAGAGAAGTGGAGGCTGTAAAGCCCTCGGCAAAAGCACTATAAAGACTTTATATGCACGTAAGCATTATATTCTAGCTAATGGATTTGTTTTCTATGGGATTATCAGTTGATAATTCTGAGCCACTATCAATGTGTACTGGAACTGAAAAATTGAGGAATGGGCGGCTGAAGGTGTGAGCCAGATTTCTCACTGTTTGAGTAGGAGATCTAGACAAGAGGTGGAGGCTAGAACCATCCATGAGGTGTTGGGTTAGAGTTGGGGACATCAGTATAAACTCATGATTAGTTTATACAGATACAAATGGATGCACATAGAAATATTTATAGATATATGTATATAAACTGTTTATTACACACCCATGTTTTTTTGCTGTCATCCGAGTAGCAACAAACACACTAGGGCCAAGATATTAGTTTTTAATACCATCTACCAATCAAAGTAACCAGAACTTCTTAGAGAAACAGCTGATCCAGGGGCAGGGAATGGATAAGATGAGCCTGCAGCATTCACAGTCCTGGAGTTTAAGGAAGTGCTCCATATGAACGTGGTGATGAGGGTGTGTCAAAGTGACACAGGAGCCTCTGGAGGCTCCCTCAATGGCCAGAGCTGGAACAATATAAATGTATTATTGAACTATCAACCAGAATATAAAATAAATATCTGTGAGTTCATTCTGATATAGATAATTGAATAAATAAATTAATGGAGAATAGACAAAAAATTCTCTTGTAGAAGAATCCCAAATAATTTATTTAGACCTTCTGTTCTTTTTTAAATTTTAGTTTTCAATTACAGTTGACATTCAACATTACATTATATGTGTCAGGTGTGTATCATGGTGTTCAGACAATTATGTAACTCACCAGGTGGCAAGTGTAACACCCATCTGGCAGCATATGTAGTTACTCCGATATTGTTGACTATATTCCCTACGGTGCACTTTACATCCTCATGGATATTCTGTAGCTACCAATTTGTACTTCTTAATCACTTCATCTTTATCACCTGACCCCCTAAACCCCCTCTTCTGGCAACCATCAGTTGCTTCTCTGTACATACTGTGTTCTTGAAGAGCTGCGATATAACTTTATGCTCCTGACCCATGGATTGCATGGGGGAGAATTCCTTCCTAAGAATATGGTAGGGGAGGGGTGTCAGAATAACTTCATAGTGGAGAAACCTGGCAAATGCCACCTCAGCCGAGTGATCAAGGTCAAAACATCAACAGTGATAAGCTGTGTTGATGGTATATATCCTTAATGTGACATGGCAAGTAAGGCACGCCACCTCTGTGGTCTTTCTCCCCAGCACCCATATCCTCAGTCTAATCATGAGAAAACATTAGACAAAAGCCCACTTGAGTGATATTCTACAAAATACCTGACCAGCACTCCTCAAAATGGCCAAAGGCATCCCAAACAAGGACAATCTGGAAAACAGCAACAGACATGGCTCTAAGGAGGCGGGGTTGCTAAATGCAGCGAAGTCTCCGACGGGATCCTGGGACAGGAGAATAACTGGTCAAAACTGAGGAAATCCGAATGAACTATAGACTCTCGTTAATTATAGTGTATCAGCATGGATTCATTGCTTATGACAAATGTAGCAAGCTGAAGTAGGATGTTAATAACAGGGGAAACAGTGTGAGAGGCATATGGGAGCTCTCTGTAGTATCTTTGTAACATTTCCTTAATTCTAAAACTATTCTAAAACGCAGAGATTATTAAAAAACCTTAAAGTATGAAAACAAAAAATCTTAAAACATTGAACTCAAGAACTCATAAAAAACCTGGGTTATGATTCAGTTTGCTAATTTATGATTATCTTATTATAGCATATCTAGCATGTCCATATGAAAATGGTACAAGCATTAAGAGATATTTTTGGCTAGAGAGGGGTTTCAGTCAATTCATGGTAAGTTTCAATGTTGAATTTCCCCAAAGAGCTTATGTTCTACATTGATATAAAAAAGAATATATAAAAGATATAGATACGATTATGTGAAAACTTTTTAAAAAAGTTACATAGGATCATAAACAAAATGGTAATGCAAAAGGAAAGCTGGTACAACAAATGAGAACATGTGGGATGTGAGAATGATTAAAATGTTTAACTTATGCAATGTTCATAAAATTAAAATGAAGATTCTGTTAGAAAATGTGTGGAGAATATGGTCAGACAAATCATAAAATAATAAATGTAGTTAAAAACATAAAATATGTTTAACTTTGCCAGAAATTTAATAAATATAAATAAGAGAACACTAATACAGTTACTTATATTTAAAAAAAAGACTTAAACTCAACACTGATGAGCATATATTGAAATGTAAATTCTTATCATTCTAGATAATTCTAGGAGGCCTGCAATTGAGTCCACAATAGAAACAACTGCTACACGGCTGTTACTAGTACTGCTAGTATGTTCCCAAGTACCGTCATTCTTTACTTGCCTTAGCTTTTAAGTGTTGCAAAGCACACACAACCATTTGGGATTTTCAGCATACAGTTAGGGGACTTTTTGTCTTTCTCTCATTAGGCTCTTTGACACAGAATCTAGACTCCCCTAAAATCTTATAAGCCATTTCAGTATGAACCACACATCTCGGAATGTGAAGCATTGCCCAGTCATTTCCAACTCCAGCTCCTCGCTTTCTGGGAGACTTTCAGTGTATGATAGCACCTAGCTTTCTTTATCAAGGGAAGATAGTTGAACTGGCTTCTTCCTTTTTCTAGGTTGTCATTAATGTTTCATTAAATAAAAACTGGATAAAGTTTCCATCTAAATAAACTACTTTAGGCTTTTTCCATATTTTGTCCTTGGCCTGTTTCTCAACCATACATTTTAATTTGTATGTTGAGGTTTTGTATTTTTCTGAGTCATCAGAGGCATTTTGGTGGGGAGTGAGAGAGGCCAGGTGTTGTAGTTTGGATGTTTCTGTTCCGTAGTTTTATCTGATTATATGGATGCTTCTCCCTACAATCTGCCCAAAATAGTTCATAGAGAAAATCTACCTCCAAATTCGTCTCCTGCACCCTTGCCAAACACTTTAAAAACATAAAGTCTTTAAGCTCCAGACTGTATTTCCCTTATTGTGGGTTGACCCCAGCTTCACCTTAATAATCTCGCTTTGGCTCCTTTCCCAGACCTTTTTCCTTTTGCCAGTTTGGCTCACAATAGATCTTAACTTTATAATCCACTCCAAGAACTGCTCCATCAGTCTTTGAAAGTTGCTCAGGCTGCACTTTTCCCCAGGCCTGTTCCATTGCATATTCCCGCCAGGCTGTGCTTTCCGTCCATCTTTTGGGAAAAACCTATTGAATTAAATAGCAAATGTCATTTGCAAGGATTTAGGCCCCTCTGAGGTACATGTAGTCTCCCTTCCCACGCTAGTTTGCTGCAGTGCCAAGAACAGAAATTAATGGAACTTCATAGATATATTAAAAGCCAATGACAATCTTTTTGTATTAAAAAATTACTCCATAAACTAATTTCTAAGCTAGTCTACTGCTTTCTTCTGCTAACTTTAGTGCTGCACTAAAAGAAACCCAAAATATAGTTGTTGTTGCTTTTTAATTTTCAAAAAAATCATTTTGGGAAATGCCAGGTCTATAGTTTCTTACTGGAGACCCACTTAAACATATTTTGTCTCCCTGAATATTTTAAAATATAAATAACAGAGAGAAAAAATCATTTCAACCAACCACAGTGGCTTCTGCCCTCAAAGAAGATGATTGAATTCTATAGCAAAATATCTTGATGGTTTGTGTTTGTGGTAAAAGATAATATACCAATGGAATTATCTCTAAGGTTTACTGTGAGCAATGAAAAAGCTAAACTGATTGTCTAAAAAACAATTTTTTTTTTTTTTTTTTTTTGGAGAGTTTGAGCTTTACAAGAAGAGGACAAGTATGAGAAGACTCTGGAGAGAGCAAGAGGCTTCAGGAGATTTGGGGACATTGGGAGAGAAGTAGACTGACTACAGCTGACAGGGTTTTGTTTTGAGACCAAGAATGTGTCATATTCCATCTTAAGTTGTCCTCTGTTGCACAGTGACTTTTTCTACCCTTGAAGTTGAAGGAAAAATGTACTAAATATAATGTTTTGTGTGAGTCTTGTGGGGAATTTAGAGTGAAAGGTGACTATCATAATGTAAGCCCACAGATATTTTCCAGAATATTGTAGAGGATATAAAATTTTATTAATATTTTTGGTTATTTAAAAAAATATTTATTATGTTATAGTTGTTCCAACATTTCCCCCTTTGCACACCTCCTCCCAGCTCACCCCCTGCTCCCATAGTCCATGCCCACACCACTGTCCATGTCCATAGGTCATTCACACATGTTCTTTGACTAGTCCCTTCCCTTCTTTCCACCCTTCTTCCTCCCCACTTTTCTCCTGGCAGCTGTTGGTTGGTTCCCTGTTTCCATGTCTCTGGTTATCTTTTACTCACTAGTTTTTTTTGTTCATTAGATTCCTCTTATTAAGGGAGGTCATATGGTATTTATCTTTCACTGACTGGCTGTTTTCATTTAGTGTAATAGTCTACAGTTCTATTCATGCTGTTGCAAAGTGTAGGAATTCCTTTTTCTTTCTGTTACATTGTATTCCATTGTGTAGAGGTACCACAGTTTATTTTTACTGTTGTTGATTTTCAGTTGTCCCCATTTTCCCCTCATTACTCTCCCCTGCTTTATCCAATCCCCTCCTCCAACCTCCCACATTCTTGTTCCACAGTTTCTGATCCACTCATTTATTGATGGGCACTTAGGCTGTTTCTGACACTTGGCTATTATAAATAGTGCTGCTATGAATATCAGTCTCTAGAAGTCCTTTTGAATTGGTGTTATGGGATTCTTAGGGTATATTCCCAGAAGTGGAATTGCTGGGTCAAAAAGCAATTCCCTTTTTAATTTTTGAGGAAATTCCATATTGTTTTCCACAGTGGCTGCACCAGTCTGCATTCGCACTAATAGTGTGGTAATATTTTATTTGTATGTTTTATTAATATTTTAAAGGACCAAAGTGAGCTTGAAGACTCCTTCAAATGCCAAAGCTAGAACAATATTAGCAACAAAATAAATATTGATTGTATTAGATGTAACTCATTTGAGAATACCATGCTAAATGAAATAATTCCAACAAAAAATCAAAACCATATCATTTCTCTCATAAAACTGGGATATAAACCTGAAAACAGCAAATGAACAAACAAAAGAAACAAGCAAACAAAAAGCCATAGACACAGACAACAGTGTGGTAGTTACCAGAGGAATGGGGTGGGGGGAGTCAGTAAAGAAGTGTTCCGGATAATATGTGTAGATGCTCATGTCAAGAAGGCAATGATTAACTTCCCTCCCTTTGAGTGGGAGCTAGTAGAGGGTGTCAAATATATGATGATAGAAGATTTGACTTTGGGTAGTAGGCACACAGTGCAGTATACAGAGGATGTGTTATAAAATTGTATACCTGAAACCTCTATAACTTTATTAATCAATGTTACCCTATATATTCCATGAAAATAATTATTTGAAAAACAAAAAATAACCCAAAGAATATAAAAATATCCATGATTTTATATTTATGCAAATAGTTAATACAGCAATAGGGAAGAAGGAACCCATCTTCCTTAAGGAAGTATTCCAAATAATATGTGTAGATACTCATATCAAGAAGGCAATGATTAATTTCCCTCCCTTTGAGTGGGAGGTAGACCTAGTAGATTGTTTATACAGCACAGAGTATGGAAAGTAAAAAAAAAGGAGCAGTAACTTCACAGTGTAGAAACCTGTCAGCTATATTAACCCAGTGATCAAAGTTGACATCGATGGTGACGAATCATGTATCCATTGACATGATGAGAAGGGGACCTCGCCTCTGTGGTATCGTTTCCCAAAACCAATAAGGCTGGTCCAGTCATGAGAAAACCTCAAAACAACTCAAATTGAGCAATTTTCCATAAAATACCTGGCCAGCACTATTCAGAATTATCAAGGTGATTAAACACTGGAAAAGACTGAGAAACTCATAGACTAGAGGAGACAATTTGACATGATGGCTAATTACAGTATGGTATCCCGGATTGGAGCGGTGAAGAGAAAAGAGAGATTAATGAAAAGAAAAACTGGGTAAAATCTGAATGAAGTCAATGCAGTTGAGTGGCATTGAACTAATGTTAATTTCTTAAATTTGACAAATATACCATGGATTGTTGGGGGCCACCCTGCCTGGTCTCAGGAAGCTGTAAACCCCTGTGACTTAGGCTGAGTGAGAGACCTCCAGACCAGGAGCCACTAAGGAGACAAAAACTTATTCCCCTGGCATGAACACTACCTGTTCTGTGCTTGGCCTTTAATGCTTGATCAGTTAACCAATGACAGGTAAGATTCTGTGGAAATGAAGGGGCTGTGGAAAGGAAGGGGTGACCGACATCAACCCCTGCCCCCTCTTAGCCTGAGTCTTTGTACTTAGATGTGAGAAATCCAAGTCTCCTGGCTGCCTCTGTCTCCTGCCCTTCTCAGGGCTAAGCAAATAGCCAAAGGGGAAGCTCAGACCAGAGACGGCGGACCCCCGGGGTAATCAGGCCTGGGACAAAGAATATGCAAGATCCTGTGAGATCTGTTTGCTGGAGGATGTTATTAACTTAGAATTTAAAGGCACAGACAGGAAACTAAAACTAGGCCTTTGAGCCATGTAGTCCTTTCATATGATAAAACTCCAATCTCTGCCTGGAATCACAGCAGGGACTCTGTTAGCATCTTTGTAAGTTACCTGTTTCCTTTGATCTTTTCTTCCAGACTGTGAATCCACAAACCAAGTCTACTTTCTCAATAAAAACCCACTGGAGTGAAGGAACAGGGAGCTCCCTGACTTGGAGAGTAGCCACTCCGTTCTTTACTTCCCCACAGAAAACTGCTTCTGTGTATGATTATTTCTCGTGTTTTGACGAGCCATCCACAGCATTTCGAATGCCCACTGCCAGCCGGGAGAGCACACGTCAATGGATATGTAAAACATGAACAATAAAGAAAGCTATGTAAAATGTCTATGGGAACTTTTCATACTATATAAGATAATCTAAAATTATTCCCAATTAAAAAGTTTATTTAAAAAAATTAAAGGAACATGCCCTGGTGGGTGTAGCTCAGTGGATTGAGCGTGGGCTGCGAACCAGGCATCGCTGGTTCGATTCCCAGTCAGGGCACATGCTAGGTTGCAGGCCATGTCCCCCAGCAACTGCACATTGATGTTTCTCTCTCTCTATCTCCCTCCCTTCCCTCTCAAAAAATAAATAAATAAAATCTTAAAAAAATTAAAGGAACATGTTAATTAGCATAAAGTGCATTAAATTCACTTCAATAAAACAATTTCAGTTCAACAATTCAAGTAAATAAATATTAACTGAGTCACTACTATAGGCCTGGAACATGAGTGAAAAAAAGACAAAAATCACTGCCTTCATGGAACTTATAGTCTAGTGAGGAGAGACAGATAATAAGCAACAAAAATAATAAGTAAAAATTTTATTGTATATTAGATGGTAATGCATAGTCCCCTCCCCCAAATAATAATTAAGCAGGAAAAGGAGGTCTTTGTAGTAAGCTGGGTAGAATTCAATTTTGTAAAACCTATTTTCACTAAAAGGTGATATATAAGCAAAACCTTAAAAAATGTGAGGCAATTAAACATACCAACATCTGGGAGAAGAGAATTCCAGGGAGAAGAACAGGCAAGTGTGAAGGCCCAAGGGGACAGACAAGTTGAAGAGGAGCAAAGTGCCCAGGGGCTCTGTGGCCAGCGCGGGGAGAAGAGTGTTTCAGATGAATGTGAGGCAGGAGGGACTGCAGAGGGGTGTTGTGATGGGACTTTGGTCTGAAGGGTTAGTGTGTCTGCTCTGTTGAGGGTAGAGACTCCACACGGGAGACAACCAATCGATTCTTCTCTTTCCCAATGGTGTTTCTCTCCCTTCTTTTCTCCAGAAAAGCAGTAAAAAAAAGTGTCCTCACATAAGGATTAAAAAAAAAGATATCAATTCTTAATTTCTCTTACAGTCATTTTTGACTATTTTATTCTGTTAACTGCAAGCTTAAAATTTAAGACTAAATGCATGCGTTATTTATTAATTTGTTTTATTTTTATTTTTATTGTTTATGCTGTTACAGTTCCCACTTTTTCTCTTTCCCCACCTCCACCCAGCCCCACTCTTTCCCCATCCCAAGCCAATCCCCATATTGTTGTTCATGTTCATGGGTTGTACATAAATATTCTTTTGTTACTTACTTATTCATTGTATTATTAACATAATTTTTTCTGTAGGGCTCTGGGAAATTAATAAAAATAATTTTTGCTTAAGGCAGAGGTCATCATCAAGAAATTATTTTTACCCAGGTTTTGAGGTAAACCTTATAATTGACCAATAATTATAAGATATTTAAAGTGTACAACATAATGATGTGATAAACATACACATTATGAAAGGCTTCTCACATTGAGTTAATTAACAAATTTTCTTTATAAAAATTAAAAATCAAGAGATATGGTCTAAAATTGTCAGAACTTAAACTTTGCATTTGATTAAGAGAAGAAACTCTGGATCTGTTTTTTTGGATCTAGATGAGGGAGAGGGAGAGAAGAAGAGAGACACAGGGAGGGAGGGAGGGAGAGGGAAAGAGAGATTTAATATCATGCATCTGTTCAATTTGCAGTGTGTCAGATACAAGTATAGAAATATATAATTTACTAGAAATTCCTAGGTAATGCTGTAAGTCTGCCTAAAATTCACTGTTGGGATCAGACATTAAATTAACCTCACTTCTTTTTAGATTGAAATTTTACACTGAATACTGGGGTATTATATTAATTATGAAATATAAAATTTGATTACTATTCTATAGATTCAGAAATTAAAAGAAAACAAACATGAATTTCTTATTTTTAAAAGTAAGTATGAGATCAGCATAATTTAAGTTCTGTGGTAGCTTGATAAAACAATTTGACCTTAAAAATTCCAATAATAACTTGATTGACATGTAAAAAATAATCAGAATGAAATTCAAGTTATGCTCTTTTGCCTTACCAAACAACATTATATTATTCTATCACTTTCCTTTGTCTTTAAAAATCTGTATCAAATTCATTGCCTAGATAATAAATAAAATGTTAGTGTACTAATGACTGAAAATTTCTTCCCAGTGATATGTCGGCAATGGAATAATTTAGTACAATTGTGACAAATATTCAACTCTGTGCCAAAATGAAATATGGGTAAACTGAAACTTACTTTTGTGTGTGGTTGTCTCTCGTGTGCCCCCTACTGGAGACCTGGCTCACAACTTAGGCATGTGTCCTGACTGGAAAGTGAACCATCAACACTTTGGTTCACATACCAACACTCAATCCACTGAGCTACACCAAACAGGGCTGAAACTTACTTTTGAATAGTCAATATTTTAGAAATGTATGTACTTATTATTGACTTTTTGATAAGGATTTTTATGTTAATAGGATGCATTTGGGTTGCTACTTAACTGATTTTGAGTGAACAGTATTTTTTAGTTATAGAAAGAATCCAAAAAGCAAATGTTTTTGTGTTCTACTTTCAAATGAAACACATCAAAATAAAGGATATTTTGACAGAAAAAAAATCTTGTTCAACTCTTGTCAGCACCAGTCAACTTCATTTTTAGAACTTAAGGAGTGCTTACTAAAATGCCGATTAGTGGACTTCAGAATATCTTTAATTAGAACTTCTTTTTCTTCCTTGTGTTTGTAGAGAAGGAAAGGTAATTATAGAAACTGGAAGTTTAGTCTTCAAAATGCAGCCCAGCATAAATGTAGTTTAAAGGCTTTATCCTTTTAAAGCTCACCTCTCTTACTGCCTTTTGATTTTGTGATGGTTCATCCATATTAATGTACCTAATGACAGACACCCTGAAAAGGTGAGAATGAATGCTTTCCCTCTGACATATGAGCAGAGGATGATGGTATAAAGCATGTCTTTCAGTGTGTATCTGCATGGACTCTGGGTCTGAGAAATGATATATACTTCTACCTTATGCCTGCAAGATTCAAGAGGCCTTTTCAAATATTCATGTCCTTTCCCCCTCCCCCACTTTTTATTCTTTACCAGTAAGTGTTATGTGATGAGAAGAATGTCAAAGTCTCTGGAGTTTTATTTTTAAGTTTTAGTCTTGCCTGAGGAGGGAAATATATTGAAAATTTACTGGTCACGCTGCTCATACTTTCCCATAACATGTCTAATAATTGCAAAGCAGGGTGTTGAAGTAATTTAGGGAGGTCTCGCATAGTTATCACGTTAGGCTCCGACGTAAGTTATTGCATAGTGCCAGGCATTCTATTGGTGACACTTGGGGATAACTTTCCCTTCGTGTTGACCATTATAACCAAAGGCAAAGGAGGGCTTTTTTTTTAAAGCTGAATTCTGATCATTCTTCCCTAATCTTGTTTCAACTTGGGTTATAACTTCCTCATGTTTGATGCATCAAGTTAATAAGATTTGTATTGCCTTAGGCACTGCTGCCATTTCATATGCTACAGCAGGCAGGTGGAGGTGCTGACTAGAAACAGGGCAATGTGACACCTTGACCTATTAAACTTAACCTCGGAGGGGAAGGGACGGGTGGGACCTTTGTGGTTTTATCATCATACCCACTAGTTGTTGCTGTTTGTTCTTTTCTCCATGGGTTTGAAATCAAAGTGCACATTCACATTTTAGTATATCCTTTAGTTCTTTTTTTATCAGGTTTTTAGACCCATTTATTTTTTAAGATTTTGCTTTTAATTTTCATTAACTTCTGAGCTTCACCTTTCTCCATTACCAACCAGGAGAAAAAAAAAAGAAAGAATAAAATCACCAGCTGGTGGGAAAGTCATTTGGAGGATGTTAGCCAGATTAACCTTTATATAATAATTATGAATTAATAACTTTTCCCCTTCTCAATAAAAATACATGTATTTAGTTAGCTTCAGGGAAAATAGAAGAGGAGAAAGAAATAAAATCACAGTGAAATGATTCATCATGTTATGATAAAACAGAGCCTTGGCTTCAAGGACTCCTAGTCTTTAAAAACTACCCAACACAAACGGGAAGAGGGAATTAAAACTGTAATTTCCCATGTATTAGAAATAGGAACTACATTCAGAATGAAGTAAATAACTTGTCAACTCCCTCTTTACTATGGGAACAACCACACTGGGATATAACATGTGTAGGAAAAAGTGATTAAAAATGATCCAAATCAGTGCACTAAAATTTTAAACAAGATTTCACTATCGACACAGAAAGAGCATTCACTGGGAATAGCAATAACATCCACTTATGCAAAACTATCTTTTGACATGCGATGAAAACATAACCTCTGAATACACATTCTCTCTTTTAGGTTTTCAGTGGGAATTGTGCCTAAGTGATTAGGGCAGGATATGGTCCAATAAATAAACTGAAAATTTTGTAACAAGTGGTGGAGTAATACATATTAATTCTGAACAGATTGACACTGTAATTTGGGATAAAAACCATAATGATTACAGAATGCAGTCAGTGTAAGTCAAGTCTGATGGACTGGAACAGATGTGTCCACCTGTTTAGAGCCCAGCTCTGCATCACTTGGGATGCATAATGTGACTGAGGTCTGTAATGTTGGCTGTTTGGAAAGGTGTACAGGTTAGGAAAAAGGAGAAATGTCAAATTCTGGATCACTCCTTTGTTCTCTTATGTTGAGGTCAAAAAGACAGCACACTTGGTTCTAGGTAATAGGAAAAGTCCAGATGAGACATAAGCATTGTAGCATGCCTTTCATGGCAGAAAATTTGGATAGTTTCATAAAGGGCATTTCAAGGACAGGGAGATGGAATAGATTCAAGGAGTTTTTGTTTTCCTAAAATCAGTGAATTCTGTGTAAATTAACTCAGTCTGAGAGGTTTTTTTTTTTAATGCTAAAGCAAATGAAAAAAGATGGAGAGAGACTCTGACATTACAACGTCCATGCCTAGGGCATTTTGTATGAATAATACCAAGTAAGATTAGGCTTTTGCGAATACTTATCATTTGAAACCATAGGAAAAACATTTTTCTTGACAGAATATGCTAGATCTAAAGATTGTTCTGCATGCCATGAGGGGGTAATTTTATTTTTCTTAAGGTAGAAGGAAATGTCTCTACTATAATAAATGTCTTTTTATTATAAGAAAGTTTTAATGTGTGGTAATACACAATGTTTCTGTTAAAAACTCAATATTACAGATATTACTATTAAACTATTCTTGCTGTCTGTACTATTCAATCTTTCTCATTTAAATTTATTAACAAAATTAAGTACATGTGTATTATTCTCTGTTTTTCTCTTTTTTCTGTCACCCTCTTGGTATTTAACCAATCTTAAATTTATAGAGCCCTTATTATTATAAGCAGGAAATAGAAGCTGGTCTTTTAGCACATTCATAAGCTTCAGCTGGGCTGGTTGAAAATGTTTTGTATTAAGAAGTGGGGATTTACTTTCAGTATCATGATTTCCCCTGGAATAAGGCAACCAAATTTCATAACACCAAAGATTCAAGTAGTAGTATATTCTTGGCAAAATGCAATCAACTGGGTAAAACATATCAGAAATGCCCAAGAATCTTTTAAAAATTTATCTTCCCTGTCTGCCGCCTCTTATACATGGAAAAACTAGAGAAAGATCTTTTCAATGCAGTCTGCATGCATTACCATACTTGATAGAAACTGTAACAATCCAAAGATCCCACTGGCTAAATGGCATTATGGGATTTTAAAGAAAATAGTTTTAATTACTCCTGGCACTCAAAGAAGTATATAAAATTTAGTGGGTATACAGAAAGAAGAAGATTCACTAACATGAATAGAGGAGGCATATGCAAATGTTCCATTTCAAGCTGCAACAGAATGGTTGATTTTGGGTACAATTAACTATTTGCTAGGGACTCCTATTTTAAGGTTAAAAAGTTAAGTGTTTAGAAAAATTGATGTGTTTTATGTAATTCTGCACATAGTATGTTTTATTATTTTATAAAAAGTGTTACTATCTAATTTTATACTCTTTAAGAAATAAGTATAGAGAAGTAAATGGTGTAAATTGTCACCTAATGATCATGGCACTATTAAGTCACACACACAACACATTCTGGTGGAAGATGGCTAAGGCACTGAGTGTGTAGGTCAGTAGTTTTCCGTTCTGGCTGCGTGCCAGCTGGGAAATTTCAAAATGATACTGATGTCTCAGTCACCGGCATCCATTCTGAGATTGTGATTTAATTGACCTGAGGTGGGTCCACAGTATTGAATTTAAGATCTTTCTAGGTCATTTTATTGTGCAGTGTTGAGAAACACTAATCTTATCTCTTTTTAAATCCATGAATTCTTGTGAGAAAAAAAAAGTAAATAAAATAGTACCTTCACATATAGTTGTGTAACATTTGATAGCTCTAAGAAAGAGCTTAAAATCTACCAATGGCATGCTGACTAAGCATTAAAATAAAGGTAAATAAAATTTTAGGGGTATCATTTTACCTCTTATTTATCAATATCAGTAAATAAGATTTTGGGGGGATCATTTTGGGGTGTCATGGAATGTTTCTTGGGAAAAAAGACTCCAAATTTTTGGAATGAAACTTAAGTAAGCCTTTAGGCTTCATACATGTTATAGCATGTATCAGTACTTTATTCTTTTTTTATGGCCAAATAATATTTCATGGCATACATATACCACAAGAAGCCAGTGAGCAAAGACCACATATTACATGATTTCACTTCAATGAAATATCCAGACTAAGAAAATCCATAGAATCCATAGAGACAGAAAGCAGATTAGCAGTTGTCTAGGACCAGGTTAGGGCGGGTATGAAGTGACTGGAGAGTGATAAGAAAGGATATAGGGTTTCACTTTGTAGTGTAGGAAAATGTTCTAAAGTTGACTGTGGTAATGTTGCACTTATCTGTAAATGTACTAAAACCCTTGAATTATATAGTATAAGTGGATTAATTGTATGGCATGTGAAATATATCTGAATGAAGTTGTTTTAAGTAAATAAGTAGGCTTGCCAAGTCATGGATAGGAGCAAGGTGTCTAGAGGGAGACATGGCAGAGAGCATGGAGTGTTTGCTTCAAGGCGAGTAGCTAATGATGGTGGCCTATGGGGTCTGGGGAAGGGCCCCAGGGGTGGTTAGAATGAAAGCTGTAGAGATAAGCTGGGTAAGATCATAAAGGATATAGTAAGCCTTTAATTTTTTTCTTTTTTATTGTGGTAAAATACACATAACATAAATTTATCATCTTAACCCTTTTTAAGTGTCTAGTTCAACAGTGTTAAATATATTCACATTATTGTGCAAACAATTTCCAGAACTTTCTCATTTTGCAAAACTAAAAACTACTCATTAAACAGTTCCCCATTTCCCACTCATCCCTAGACCCAGCCAGTCATCATTCCATTTCCTGTTTCTATGAGTTTGACTACTCTAGATGTCTCACATGACTACACTGAGTACACTCATGCAGTATGTGTCTTTTTATGTCTGGCATACTTCATTTAGCCTAATGTATTTAAGATTTGTCAGCATTTCCTTCCCTTTTAGAGCCAAATAATTTATATATATATTCATATATATACTCACATGTATATTCATATATATATATGAGTATATATGTGACAAAACATTTCTATCACATTTTGTTTATTTACTAATCATGGACATTTGATTGTTTCCATCTTTTGACTGATATGAAAAATGCTGCTATGAACATGGGTGCACAGATATCTTATTGAGGCTCTACTCTCAGTTGCTTTGGAGAGATGACTGGAACTAGTAAGGCTTTTTCAGGGAGATGAAAATGTTCTGAGAGCAATTAACAGCAATTTTTAATAGCAGGAAGTCACACTATTGGAGAACACAAGAGAAGGAACAATTATGGGGATATTTTAATATTATAGACATACAAGTTAAGATTGAAGAAACCTACACTCCATTCTTCTGGTATTGTATGTGGTAACAGAGAGAACCAGGAATAAAGGCAGACAAAAGTCCTGGCGTCCTAGTCAACCCTAGGGGTTGGGAGAGTTGTATGTGCGTGCTAGACCATGCCCACTCAGGAGAAATTAGAGGCATATTTCAGGGAAGGCTTGAAAGCATTTTCCAAGCTGCAAAAGGATCCATTAACATAGGGTAGAAGCCTCACTGGCCCGAGAAGCTTAAGCACAACTTCTGACCAAACACTCTGCACAATAAGTGACTCTTACCCAGGGAAATTCATAGTAAGCCAGCTTTACAAGTAATATAAGGGTCATCCCTGTCCGCCTGTAAACTTCTGTGTTTGCCCAAGGCTGTGCCTCTCCTGGTTCCAAGTTTGACTTGAGGCAAAAATGTAAACTATCTGTATTGTAACATCAGTCTCCAAGCCACAAAGATTTCTAAAGGTAAAGGGTAAAATATAATAGGCTATGAAGATCTAAGAACCAACAATAGTCAGTAAGTGGTTTATGTAGGCAAACAGGTGACCCTAGGTAGCCTGGAAAAAAATCCAAGCAGACACAGCAGAAGTAAACATTATTGGGAAAACTTTGCAGAATTAGTTCAGACAATTAACAAGTAAATGAATCACCAAGCAAAGAAAAGCAACTCCTGAGGGGGGGAGGAAATCAGTATGTATAGTTGCTACAGTGTGTTACCTAAAATACCCAGTTATCAATTTAAAAAAATGAGACATGGAAAGAAACAAAAAAAGGATGACCAATCTATAGGAAACCTAGTAGGCAATAAACACTGCTTTTGAAGAGATAGGACGATGCATGTGGCAAAGACTTCAAAGCAGCTCATATAAACATGTTCAAAGAAGGAAACCTGACTCGAATAAAAGGCAGTGTAACGGCCATATGTCATCAAATAGAGAATATTAGTAAAGAGATGGACACTGTTTAAAGAAACCATGCGGAAGTTTGGGAGTCGATAAGCGGAAGAGCTGTGATGAAAACAATCACTAGACATGCACAAAAATGAATCAGTGATTTGAAGATATGTCATTAGAAATCATACAATGTGAAAAACAGATAAAAAAGAATGAAAATTATTAACAGAATCAGAGAAGTCTGGGTACCATTAAGTGCATAAATATATGTGTGGAATCCAAAAGCAAAAGGGTCAGAAAAAGTATTCAAAGACATAATGGCTGAAAAATTCTCAAATGTAAAGAAAACCATAATCTATACATCCAAGAAGCTAAAACACCATAAGTATGACAAACACAAAAAATCCACATCCAGACATATCATAGTGAAAATATTGAAAACCAAATAAAAAGAGAATATTGTGAAAGCTATAGGAGAAAACAACTCATTTGCAGGAAAAATCACAATAAGGTTAACACCAAACTTCTCATCAAAGCGATGAGGCTGGAAAACAGTGAGATGACTGAAAGTGGTTAGGTAAAAATCTGTCAGCCAGGGATCTTGTATCAGGAAATACAGCTTTCCAAAATTAATGTGACATAAAGACATCCCAAAATTTTTTTAAAAAAGAGAATTTGTTACTGGAAGATGTGTTTTATATAAATACAATAGTATTTTTATTAGACTGAAAGTAAGAGACACTAAGCAGCAATTTGAAACCACAAGCAAAAATGTAATCGTCTTGTTTAAAATGTAATTATGTAAGAAATTTCAAAAAAATTTATAGAAATATTCAAAATATTCAAAAAATATATAGAAGATATATAATTGCATATATCTTCTATATTTTCCCACTGATTGAAAATGCGAAAAGACCTGAAAGAAGTAAAGAGATCAAAATAGTGATTTTAAAACTTTCTGCAAAGAATAGCTAAAGCCCAGATAGCTTCACTGGTGAATTCTAACAAACATTCAAAGAATTGATACCATTCTTTACAGATTCTTCCAAATTATAAAAAAGGGTGAATGTTTCCTAATTGATCACATAGGCCATTTTTATTAATATACCAAAACAAAAGACATCACAAGAAAAGGAAACTATAGGCAAATATCCCATATGAATACTAAGATATACTAAAAATTCCTCAACAAAAATACTATCAATGTCAATCCAGCATCATGAAAGAATAGTTTTATACCGCAGCCAAGTGGGGTTTATCTTAGGAATGCAAGGTTTGTATAACATCTGACAATTAGTTGGTGTTACATACCATATTAATTAATGATAATTAATTATCATTAATTAATAAATAATAAAACCCATCTTATCATCTAAATATATGCAGAAATTTTGAAAAATTCAACACATTTTGTAATAAAACTGCTCAACATCTAGGAATAAAAGACACCTTTCTCAACCATCTAGAAAAATAGGCCCTCTACAAAATATCCACAGCTCACATTAAACTTAATGTTAAAAGTCTGAGTGCGGCCCTGGCTGGTGTAGCTCAATGGATTGAGCGCGGGCTGCGAATCAGGAGTCGCAGGTTCAATTCCCAGTCAGGGCACATGCCTAGGTTGCAGGCCATCGCCCCCAGCAACTGCACATTGATGTTTCTCCTTCTTTCTCTCTTTCTCCCTCCCTTCCCTCTCTAAAAATAAATAAATAAAATCTTTAAAAAAAAAAAGTCTGAGTGCTGTGTTTGTAAGATCAGGAACAAGACAGGATGTCTTCTCTCGCCACTTCAATTTAATATTGCACAGAACATCCTGGCTAGGGTAATTAGGCAGAATGACATGGTCTTGTATGTACAACATCCTAAGGAATACACACACAGACATTATTAGAATGAATAAACACATTTAGCAATGCTATAGATATATTTACAAACCAAAATCAATTATACTTCTATAAAATTACATTAAATGTCCTGGAGATAAAATTAGGAAAACAATTCAATTTATAATAACATGAAAAAGAATAAAATACTTAAGTATAAATCTAACAAAAGGGATGTAAAGCTTATACACTGAAAATTATAAAACATAACCAGAAATTAAACCTCTAAATAAGTTGTAAGACATGTCACTTTATGGAGTGTGTCTGTGTGTCCGTGTCTGTATAAATTCTGTGGAGATGGCACTGCTTGCCCGAACTGAACTACCAATGCAATGTAATCCCAATCCAAACCCCAGCTGGCTTTTTTTTTAACAGGAATTTATTTTCAAATCTGATATATCCAGAATACAGTAAGACCTCCTATAACTCAACAATGTAAAGACAAGTAATCTGACTTAAAAAATGAATGAAGGATTTAATAGACATTTCTCCAAAGAAGATGTATAAATTTCCAGTAAGCATGTAAGAAAGTGCTGAGAATCATTAGGCATTAGGGAAATAAAAATAAAAACTATAAAAAAGATACCATTTCACATCCAGTATGATGAAAATAATGAAGAACATATACTAAAATGATGGTGATGATATGAAGAAATTGGGAACCTTTTACGAGTACATTGCTGGTGGGAATGTAAAATGGTGCAAACACTTTGGAAAACCATTTGCCAACCACTCAACAAATTAATGGAGTTATCTGATTACCCAGCAATTCCATTTCTGCCCAAGAGAAATGAGAACACATCCAGATGAAAGCTTACACAAAAATGTCCCTCGCAGCATTATTCATAATAGTTGAAAGGTGGAAACAACCACATGTTCAAAAATAACATGAAGCATATTCACACAATAAAATGCTGTCTGGCAACAAAAAAGGAATGAAGCTCTGATGCACACTACAGCATGGATAAACTTTGAAAACAATGTATAAGATAAAAAAAAGAGTCACAAAACACCATTTACTGTGATTCCATTTTTATGAAATATCCAAAATACATGAATCTCTACAGAGAGAAAATGACCTGCTTAAGGCTCAGGAGATGTGTGGGAGGTGGCAGCTGATGGCACAGGCTTTCTTTTAGAAGGAACTGAAGTGTTCTAACTGGATTGTGGTGATGGGGGTGCAATCTTGGGAGTAAATTAGAAACTTGAAAGGGGTTAGTGATATGGTATGTGAGTTGTGTCTCAATGAAGTTGTTAAAAAGATAATTGTTTATGCAAATAAAATGGTGTAATAGTATAAAGATGCATAATGTGTGAAAACCATAGTTTTCAACATATTATAAAATACTCAGATTTTATAAAATCTGATAAAAATACGCAGATAATCTAAATGTTGTAAGATAAGTAAGCAAATGGAAATGAAGAACAGATATACAAAGGGATAACAAATAACAAGATGTTAATGACTTGATTTCCTGACTTATAAAGTTTAGTAATCCAGACAGTATGAGATTGGCATTAAGATAAATGCATCAGTGAAACAGAGTAGAGAGCGCAGAATCGACCTACACAAACATGTGCAACTGATTTTTCACAAAGGTGAAAACAGTTGTGTGGGCAGATGGCAGTTTAAGACAAAAAGTGGTATGGGGAAATTGGATATACATATGCAAAAACCCCTACAACTGATTGATATCTTGCATCATATGTAAAAAGTAGCTCAAATGGATAATAGACAAATATAAAACCTAATATTATAAAATTTCTAAAAGACACGATAGGAGAAAATCTTCGTGATTTGTATATGGTATAAATTTCTAAGACACCACAATCAAAAATCACAACCAAAAATTTCATCAAAATTAAAAAAACACTTTTATCTGATAGAGATTACGAGGAGATTGAAAAGACAAGCTACTGACTAGAGAGAAATATTTGCAAAGTGTACTCATACATTGGATAGAAAGCTTTTATCCAAAATATATAAAGATTTCTCAAAACCCAATAATAATGAAACATCTGAATAGAAAGCAGGCAAAATATTTCAGTGCACACTTTGGTGAAAATATTATTGCTACAAGCATACACATATAGCAATAAGCAAAAAGGATGCTCAACCTCCTTAGTAATTGGGAAAGTGCTAAGTAAAATTATGAGATACCACTTCATACCTATCAGATTTGCTAAAATTATAAAGACTCATCTTATATTACATGTTGGCAGGAAGATGGAAGAACTGGATGTTTGTTTCCTACACTGCTTGGATGGAATGAGGAATGGTATACAAGCATTCTGGAAAAGTTTGGCAATGTCTTAGAAAGTTCAGCATAGACCTAACATATGATCTAGGCATTTCTCTTCCATTTGTCACAGAGGAATGAAAGAATATGTTCCTGAACAACTCATATGTTGATGTTTATAATATTGTTATAGCAACTGTATTTAGATAGCTAACAATGAGAAAAATGCAAATGTCCTTCAACAGATGAAATGATAAATATTGTAGGTTGTTTGTACAATGCTACTCAGTAATAAAGAAAAATGAACTATTACACGAAACAATGTAGATAAATCTCAATGATTCTGGTGAGTAATAAAATGAGCAAAAGGTAATAATCAGGGTATACTCATCTAATAGTAATAGGTTAAACTCAATACTTTATGAATGTATTCTCAATATTAATTGAGGATAGTATAGGTTATTCTCAATTAATTTAGAATACCTGAACCTGCACTGTAATATAAAGGTTTCACTATTTCTTTACTTACACTATTAACTCAATTTTGAAATTTCATTTATCTTTTTGCATATGTACAAAAACTTTAAGCCCTGCAAATACTGGAATATTTTATTCTCAATGCAAACCTTTCAGTGGGTCTATAATGTGCACTAGTTAGAAATCATCTGTGCTAAGTAATAAAGAGTGAAGTTGAGTTAAATGAAGTTACACAGCAAACAAAATCTATGTTTCAGAAGTTATAGGAACAAAATAAAGAAGGAAAGAACAAAATATACCAGCAGATTCTCATGAATAATTTAAGGTAATAGAATTACCACAATTCCTGCAGACTCTGCACTTGGGGATAGGTGCTGCCTGCTTTTGGCAGTCTTAAGGAACAGTGCTGTCATGGCAGCAGGGTCTCACTAGCTCCTTCTGGCTTGGGAGACAGGATGGAATTATGTGGTGAGGAAAAATATTTTTTCAGAATAGTGTTGAGATTTTAAAAATTGAAGTAATTGTGTTGGGAAACAGAAAGCAAGGAGGAAGACAGCATGGTTATTGTGTCTCCATAACCCTTTGCAAAGTGTATGAGGACTTGAAATAGAGAATAGAGTTATTTTGAATTTACTCTTTGATATTAAAATTATGCTTCTTTAGTGTAACAACCTGAATGGGATTCTTTCCTTCTGAATCACAAAGAAAAATTATTTGTATGAGTATTTTGTTAGTCCTCTCAAGGATAATACATATCAAATTCCACTCTAGTTGCAGAGAAGTTAATTCATTTGTAAAAGTGGGGGTCTTTGTGCGTTGACTGGGGCTTCATTCTTTCATAAAATACCAGTTGAGAATGATCTAGAGTGAATCACAAGCCTTATACAAGATAATTTTACAGAAACCGAGGGCAAAAGTATAGCCAGGTCTTTTGGAATCTGACATTTCCTGGGAAAAGAATCAGATTGATCAAGTTTTAATTGGGCTTGTTTCAAAGTATCGGTACCATGTAGCAAAAAGTGGCTGTTGGGACTATGCTGTGCAAGGAACGAAGGGCAAGTAAGACCATTGGGAGGTAGCCAATGTCCCAGAAAGTCACAGGACAGAGCAGTGTGTGTGTGTGTGCCCATTTGAGGGTGCTAGAAGGCTTCCCTCATTGTGCCTTTTCTTAAGTTATACATTTGTTACTCATCCTCTTTATTTATGTCTTATGTTCAACTTTATCCCAAGTGACCTTCCCTGTTCAAGGTCCACATTTTCAAACTGCTCACATACCCTTAGAAAGTTTGCTTTTTTTTCATTATACGCAAAATAAGAAGTACCAACTTTCCTTATAATCAAAAAATGATGATTTTCTTCCATTTTATAGCCCTACAGTCTTCTAATTTGAGACATTGATTCCAGTTCTGTAGTCCTTTTGTTACAGAGAAGTTCATATTTTAAATTTATTTTTGAATAGATAATTCATGAACACATGAAAAATTTAAAAGTTGCAAACAAAATTTCATGGAATTTAAGTCTCTCCCTTATTTATATTTCCTAACTACTCAGCAATTCTTCCTAGAAGTAATCAACATCACTAATTTCTTATATAATCTTTCAGATATTTTATTTATGTGAAGGTACATTTTTCCATGATAATCTTCTTTAAAAAATGTTAGCTACTATAAATAATACTTTGCACACTGGTTCCCCCCCCCCCAACAGTACAGAGCACTTTAATCTTACTTTCTGTAATAAAATTGCCTTCCTGTGTGCAATATAAAGGGGAAAAATGAGAAGAAAACTTGATTTCTTTGGCACTAAATATCTTCCCCGGTTTCCACATGTTTTGGTTTACCCACCAAAGAAAATGTGTACATAGTAAGTAACCTGACAACTTGTGTTGTTAATTAAATACACTGTCTAAAGAAGATAATTCATCATAAAACTTGAAATAAATTCTTGAAAACATGTTCAAATGCATTTTTTTTGGTTTTCAATTTTGTTGTAATCAAGACTTTAGAATAGCACTAAACTATATTAAGGGATCAGATGTGTTTCATGAGATATTAGTTCAAGTACACTTTATTTACACAGAGTTTGTATGATTTATAACTCAAGGTATTTTTTTTGCCGGCTAAGTGTTTCAGTGATTTTTAGCATAATCATTTGCTAAGTGATTAATTGGTTTTAGTTAGTGATTTTAGTTTCTACGAGTTCCTCATTTATGACACAACAATGTGAGAACATAAAACAGCTCATTTGCTAATTTGAACGTAATTCAGAATTAGAAACTATTTGTATCATTGCAATATAAAAATAAGATATATTATTTTGGGGATAAAGTACTAGGTTTGTAATAGAAGTCTCATATTATTCTGGGGGAGAAAAAGTACTAAGTTGTAGAAACTATAGTTGTTCTTATCTCGGTCTCTTAGAATCTAACACATTCTTTTTTTTTTTTTTTTTTTAAGGAATAACCTAGGAAAGATGACTTTATAGTACTGGCACTTTGAAAATATGATATATAATTAGCTTGAGGTTAGTAAATGACTTTGTTTTTTCCATAAAGCCAACATTATGCCAAATAATAACTTTTAGGAACATTTCTAAGTCATTGTATTTTATATTTAGTTTTGTAATATTTACTTTTAAATTAAATTTTACTTCTTAAGTGAAATAGTTTTCTGAATGAGAAGAAAACACAGCCCGTGGTTGTTTCTAATTTCATTCTCTGCTACCATAGCTGTTCGCACTAAAAATGCAGTACAATTTTCAGAGAGTACTGTCAACCATGTAATTTCTTGGCAAATGTATGACAATTACTGTCCATGTAATTACAGTGGATCTCATTTCATGAGATCCTGTACCTTAGTCAAGACGAGATTTACCAGGTCATCTTGTCCATCATTCTACTTGTACTTGTTTCCTGATGTCAGTGGCCTGGACACACCATAAATTGTCACTCCCCTTGCTATTGCAGTCAGGTCAAAGCCTTAGAATTTAGTACAGGCAACTGATAATGTGATATTGGGTTATTTCTTTGCATTACAACTAAGGTCTACTTTGGGGATTCCTTTTATTACTCATCAGCACTTCAGTGGCATGTACTAATGAATGTGGGGAGTATCTTCAAAGAAGCACATAGAAGTTTTAAACCAAAAAATAACATAAAAAGAAAATAACAAAAATCCAAGGCATTAAAAAGGGGTAATAATTTTAACTTTAGAAAAGTTATATTTGACACTGAAAACTCTTCCAAATTTAATATACTCTTTTTTCACACATTTTCCATTTAATAAATGTCTGAAAACTCACCACCCAACTTGTCAAAAGTAACTACAAAAGGAAATACATAGTTCTTCACACTCATAATCTACAATCAATTTTCAAAAGGAGCATAGAGAAGTAGAAAAATATGTTGACATTTTCAGTTTCATGAAAACATTTTTGGCTTAGTTTGGATTAATTAAATAAATCATGAAATTCCTGGATAAAAAATATTGAAAACATAAGCTTAAATAGAATTTTATATAATTTTTAGATGGTCTTCCTTATAAATATAGAAATTACATTGATGTTAATAATTTGTTTGTTTCTAGGAGTGAGGACTTGATCTGTCTGACCCACTCATACTTTATAGACATTTAAATTTACTTAAATGATTTAGGTATTATGAAAAGCATTTTAATTATGATGCTGAAAGTAATAAAGTGATTTGATGGATTTACTGTATTTGTATATATTGACAAAATTTCCATAATATGAAGAAAAATGAGGGAGAACGGGGAGGTTCAAACTAATATGTAGATATTTTTAGTCAGCATTTATTGAACAATCTCATTAATTATGAAAGTCTCCACTTAATTTTGCCAGAATGCGGACCCTAAGGGAAAAAAGTCTTCAATTTTTAAAAATAATCACTGCTTAGAATACATTTGATATATATTTTATAAGATGACTTTTTTTAAAGATTTATATATTTATTTGTAGAGAGAAGAGAAAGGAGGGAGAAAGAGAAGGAAACATCAATGTGTGGTTGCCTCTCACACACCCCCTACTGAGGACCTGGCTTACAACCCAGGCACATGCCCTGACTGGGAATTGAACCTGCAGCCCTTTGGTTTGCAGGTCAGCACTCAATCCACTGAGTCACACCAACCAGGGCACACTTGACATATTTTATTTTAAAATACAGTTTGTTCTTACCAAGTGACTAATTATCAAAAACTACTTTCACATGTAGTGGGTGCTGTAGCCAGCTCCCCTGGCTTCACAGGAGCCCACTGTGAGCACCTCCATTGAAAACCACGTGCAGTGATATTCTGCTGCTGTCTTAAAACTGGTGGTAGTGAAAAGTATAAGCAGAGTGAAAATCAGCAAATGTTAAAGGAGAGATTTTTATTCTCTTTTTCCCCCTTCTCACAGGAGTTAGGAGCCAGTTTTAATGTTTTCTAGAACACAATTGGATAAAGGGTCCAGACTGCAATCAGACATACCTGATCAGCCCTGTTCCATGCTGTGAAAACTTAGACAATTTATTTAACCTTGCTTAGACTCTTTTCTCATCAGTAGAGTGCAATTCATATTATCACAAACATCACGTATTTGTGGTGAAGATTAAATGTAATAACTGTAAAGTGCTTAGTGTGGTTCATAGAAAATAATTTTTTTAGTAACACACCTTGCCCTCACAACATCTGCGTGCATGTTATAATACAAAAGAGTAGGTTGACTAGTAAGTATTATTGAAGTGCCTTCTAATTGTTATGTAGAAAGTATTAACTTAATATAAAGAAGGGGATGCTTAATTCTATGAAGGAAGCTGAGAAGGGCAGATAGAAGAGGTAAAGCTTGGATGGGATTGTGATAGATACTCCAGAGTTTTAAGAAGCAGAAGAAGTGAACAGGGTGAAGAGAATCCTAGACAATAGAGAAAGTGTGTGAATGCACAAACGTAGTATAGAAGTGCATTTACTAATATGGAGGGTACCGTCACAGGCACACGTGTGTGGTGTGATTCTAACCAAACTCTAGACTACATGAGTACCCTCTGAGGAAGGTGGCTGACAGTAAATACCATCTCATACATAATTTTGCATGAAACACGATATTGTTTTAGTTTTCTTTCTGCTCCTCAATTCCCAGAATTAAGAGAGTGAAAGATTTCCCACTGGACACTGACAACCAAGGTCATATGTATGATTATACACTGAAGCATTAAATAAGTTGTGTCTCCAAAATGACTTATAAATATTAACTAACCCACTAATTTATGTGTCAGACTAAGTAGTTAAGCATTTATATTCACTTTTATCATTGAGGATTTTGAAAAAAAAAGAGTAATACATAGTCATTTAAATTCAAAAGCCAATATTTCAAACATGTATATAGCAAATACAACCAATTTCTAAATTGAGTATTTTATTACATGGAGTTGAGAAATAATATTGTGTAAACATTATATTTATTGCATTTTTAATCTACACTTACTGTTTTAAACATTTATAAGTTTTAAAATTACAATGTTATTTTATTCTGGTAATAATAAAATCATACTACATAAAGCCATTGTTAGTCATTGTTTAGAAGAACTTGGTATACTTTATAGGGTAGTTCCAACCTCTTCTTTCATATTATTAATTTAAAAAATAATAATCAAAGGAAATTTTTATCCTTTTAAATCAGAGGAAGTGGGAAATAAATAAATACTAGCAGTTGACCACATGTTTTTAATGCTTGAAGTCTTGTGGAGACAAACTTGGGACGGTCGTCCTTTGGACTGTTTTCTCCCAAGAAAATAGTACTCAGTTAAGAAAAGTTTATGGTTTAGTACTAAAATATTTGAAGTACTTAAGTTCTAGAGTAGTACTTAAAGTACGGTGAGGTAAAGACTACAGGCCCTATGTACAAAGCAACGGGACTGTAACGTTGCCTTTTGCACTGATTCCTGCTGCAGTGGGGCAAAATGTATGGGGGTGGTAGGTTTCATGCTACATGTTAGGAAAGGTTTGGTGGTTTGTCTTTATTGTGGAGCTCCAGCCCCTGAATATCAGGTGGTCACCATTGGAGTGCTAACTCCTTGCTTACTGTGAACATGATTCAACTCCACTGTCCCTTGTCTCCTGACTGCTCTCACTAAAAGTAAGTCTTTACTCAGCTGTTCCATTGAGAATAATGACTCATTCAGTTATCCTTCCAGGACACTAGACTGACAGGGCAGGTCCCCAACCCGTAACAAGCATGCTTCCATACCAAGTAAAGAGTATCACCTCTGTTCTGGCTAGCTTTCATCCCCCTTCTGTGCTGCAGCAAGTTCCCTTTGGAAGGGTGAGAAATCGAAACCTTTAACTCCTTTCTCTGTCTTGGAAGGTTTTTTACGTTTCCTTTTTTCTGGCAAGGTGTTTTTTATAGACATATTTCTCAATGAAACAACATTTATCTAAGGAAAAATAATCTGATCCAGCTCAAGTCCTGGAATCAGAATTAGTCCTTCATCCAATCAAGGGATGTGGGTAACATGAGTAGTAAATTTAGAATCTGTAAGCAAAGGGACTTGCGTTGATATAAACAAGGGAACCAATAATGGAGAAATACAACAGCCAATTTTTTTTTAAAAACATTTTAACTTCATGTACCAGAATCCACATAGTGAAAAATTTTCAAAGTAAAATCAAGGGTATTCCGAAACTGAGCTAAGGCAATAGAAGTAATTTGTCAAAATCAAGCTCTTTAAGAAAGTTATAAAGAAAGTACTCCTAGTTCTGACCTTTAGGACCTGTCATTACTGTGAGAGGCTGTAAAAAAGGTTTGGAAGAAAGGTATTCAAGGAGAAGAGGTTGATAAGGTAGAAGTCTTCTCAGCTGTTATAAGAGTAAATCTTCCTAAACCGGAGCTGACCGTAAGAGAGAGAGATTTACTGCAGGCTGTCTCTGCCTCTGCTGCTGCAATGGGCACCGTTAGCTGTCTGTTGTGAAAGCAACCGCTGGGGGAGATGGGAGGAGACATCACTTTTTAGATTGATTCTGGAATTCTCAGCGCTATTTTTCTATATCCTTGAGAAAGTTTCCTGGAAAGAGCAGACAGCTTTAGACTTAGCTTTTGTGATTTTATCATCAAGGCATATAGTATGGCAGTCTTTGGTTTCAGATGCATCTGTGTTCAAATACAAGTTCTACTAATTATGTTATGTGTTTTGAGGGAGGTTGCATTAAAAATTTCAATTTTATAATTGAGAAAATGATACTGATGATGATAGCAATAATAATGAGTACTTATATTGTGAGGATTAGCATATTAGCATATAACTTCCTAAAACTCTTAGTGTAGTGCTTGGTATATATTTTACTATGAACGTTAGCTAAAAATATGAGTTAGACCTTGGACTCTCATTGCTGGCTGTACTAACGGGCTTTTCTCTTCTCACAGTGTAAAGAAATTAATCTCATTTTATATACATTTGAAAAATGATTAATCTGTAGGTAAACATTTTAAACTAAAAAGGACAATAAGAGAAAGTTTCTGTTGCAATTCATGGTATTTCTGTATCATCCCAAAGCATTCAATGAAGGGAACCTTTAACTGATATTATTCACGGAATATGCTGAAAGAAACAGAAATTTAAATAGAAACAAAAACTTAGTTTTGATCAAGGAAAGAGAGATTTAGGAAAAAGATAAGAGCAAGTGGAAACAACAACAAAATAAACAAAAAAAGTTCATTCATACAATAAGACTACTTAAGATTACAACATTCAATCAGTCTGAATGAAAGAAACAGGAAGTAAAGTAACAGATTCTAGGCTGTGCCCTTAACACACATTATCTCATTTAGTTCACACAGAAATTCCATGAGGGAAAGACTACTTTCTAATTTCACTAACGAGAAAACAAACTCAGGGATGTTCATGTACTAAAATCCTACAGAAGCAGAGGTGAGACGCATTTCACTGGTTTTCTGATATAATTCTTTAGCTTTATGGTAATAATTTAGGTCAAGGCCAGGTAATTCCTAGCCTTGGTTGAAGTTGAAGCTATGGAGAATGGCTGTATAGAAATGGTCACTTTCTCTTTCTGGAAAAACCCAAGGAAATCTGGTGAGTCCTCTCTTTCTAAGACTCAGATGTGACTTCAGTGATCTGCCCAGCCAATTAGAATGCAAAAAGATACAATATCATACATTGTCATCTTCCAAACTTTTAAAACTTAAAGTGTCAAACAATGTATGTGTGTGTGTGTATGTGTGTGTGTGAGAGAGAGAGAGAGGGGGGACATGAGGGAAGCAATCCCTTCTAACTGTCATTTTGTTCTCCTTATTATCCATATATTCTATAGAATAATACAATATGTTTTTCATCTTAATTTTCTTACTTTGTTGCTTTTCTTTCTACTATTTTCTCTTACAGGGCTAAATGAGCAGTTTCATGCTACGGGGTATTATTAGGTGTTGGTGGTGCTAGGTGTGGATCTCTTGTGCCCAAGGAACATCTTCCAATCAGGGGGCTGAACACTTTTTGTGTTTATGAGGCAAAAATATGATTATCAGTTTATCTCGTTACAATGATTCATCTCATGACAATTCACATTACAGAGAAAACAAAATATTATGGCTCCCTCTTTGGCAGAAGATGTAGCGCTTCTTATCACTGTATATGAGGTCTGTCTGGAAAAAGTCCAACCGTTGTTAATAAAACAAGAATGGTTTGTGTGACATTGATGTAACCTGGCAGCCAAGCAAAGGGGACTGGAATGCACATGTGTGAATAATGACGACTTCACTGTACTAGTCAGTGGGGGTGGTAGACACCATTGAATGAGCATGTGTACTGTGTGACCATCACATTCAAAATGACCAAGCAAGTAAAGTGATGCATCTGCATCAAATTTTATGTTAAACTTGAACATTCCTCAAAGGACACTATTTGGATGACTCAGAGAGCTGTACTGGCAGTTTCATCATGACAACACCCACCTGCTCATGCATTATGTCTCCTGAAGAGTATTTCGGCAAAATATCAAATAACCCAGGTGACTCAGCCTCCTTACAGGCTATAATTAGCACCCTGGGGCTTCTGGCTTTTCCCAAAACTAAAATCACCTTTGAAAGGGGAGAGGTTTCAGACTCTCAGTGAGATTCAGGAAAATATGACAGGGCAGCTGATGGCAATTAGGAGAACAGTGTGAGGTCCCAAGGTGCCTACTTTGAAGAAGACCAAGGTGCCATTGTATGTGCAATGTTTTTTGTGTCTTGTATTTGTGCCTTCAATAAATGCCTCTATTTTTTCATATCATATGGCTGGATACCTTTTGGACAGACCTCATAGACTAGAAAAAGAGCTTTTTGAGTGATCAGTTCTGAGTTTTACAAAATTAATATACAATGCATTTTAAATACTAAAGACATTTATGGTCATTATTCTTGGTCAATGAGGAAGTCTCCTTATAGTAAAGTGTCCATTGTAATGGACACTTTTTGTAGCTTTTCATCATCTCTAAATATTCTTTCTATATTCATAAATTTTCCATTATTAAAGTTTCTGCTTCTCTGTTGAAAGCCAGAAAAAATTCTCAGCCTCTCTAGTCATATGACCTAGGTTCCACCAATCCAAAGCACCAGATCCAGGAGTGACAAAAAGATGCAGTTTCTATACTGAGTTCATTCTGGCAAGATTGGCAGATAATATATTCAGTTTCCAGGGTCAACAGTGGTAGACATTCACAGGTGTCCAGTGCCTGGAGTCTGCAAAGTGTCTCTGTAACATAGACTATACCTAATGGTGTCAGCTGTGTTAGCCCTTCTTGATACTTTTAACTTCATTGAATTTGTATTAAACTTAGACACTTTAATAAAGATACAAATGGATACTTCATATACAGGTTGTACATTACAATGATTGTGACCATCTAGGAACCCCCATTTTCTAGCTATGTGAAATAACAATTTTTAGAGCCTAAGAGCCTTCATCGTCTATAGAATTCTACAGTGAATGGTCATTTTCCCAACCAGTGACCATTTACTTTGAGAATTTTACCTTTTAGTTTTATTAATAGATTTATCATATTACATAAATATACATTGTCAACATGATTTCTGACTATTGATCTTGACCTTGATCACCTGACTGAAGTTCATTGTTAGGTTTCTCCATGTAAAGTTACTCCTATACTCTACTCTTTGTAATTTTCTTTGGAAGAAAGTCACTATGCACAGTATACTTAAAAGGAGTGGAAACTCATGTTTTCCCTCCATTGGAGTTTTTACACAATTTATTTGACATTTCTTTTCATGAACACTATTTATTAATTTACTCAATCATTTATAGGCTTATCAGTATAGGTTTGTGGGTATTTATTTTGTATTTTAGATTTTAATGTGATACTACTTTTATTGTTCAAATTACTCCAGTGTAGTCCATCAGGAGCTCTTCCAGTTGGTTCTTGTGTCCCTTTGGCCTATCCCAATCAGTGTGTGTGCTGAAGCACTTTCTTAACTTCTGGCACTGCAAGATGCTCCAGGCTCATTTTGTATATTCCCTGCAGCAGGGGTGTCCAACCTTTTGGCGTCTCTGGGCCACACTGGAAGAAGAAAAGTTGTCTTGGGCCACACATTTTATATACAAACACTTACAAAAAAACAATCTCATAAGATTTTAAGTAAATTTATGATTTTGTGTGGGCTGCATTCATAGCCATCCTAGACTGCACGTGGTCCACAGGCTCAGGTTGGACACCCCTGCTAGAGTGAGCCATTTCTCCCGAGATCCACAATCCCTTCATTAGATAGTATACACATAGAAAATATATATACACCCTGTGTGTTAGGAACCAAGATCTGGATGCCAAGTGTGCTTTTACACTAATTTTGTTTCTTTTAGGCCTTTCAGGAAACAAAGCAAAGAAATATTGTGTGTGTATATTAACCCATGCCTACACACAAATGTATAAGTATTTCTATATGTAACCATATGTATCTATATTAACTTAAATGAGAGTTCTTATTGATGTCTATACTTTTAATTCATTACTTCATGGATGACTCTAATACCCTTCCCTTGCTCATCTGTAAGTTTCTACTCCAACAGTGAAAAAAGTATGGCTCCTACAATTTGGAATACATTAGCCTAATTGTTCAATTCCAGTATACATGTACAGCACCAGAATTGTTAACTATACCCATGTGGGAAAAATTTTATTTACTAAACTGTAGGACTTACGTACAGTTCCTTACGCCTTCGTTTTACAGACTTCGTTGCTGTCCCCAGTCAATTAGGTCAGCACCTTCCCCTTGCCCGTAACCACGCCGCGCCCTTCCGTAAACCGTTTTATACATTTATAGTAGTTAGATTCTCTTATCTGAGTCTACATTCTTTCTTGGGGTCCCTGACCATCTAAATGATTTATTTCAAATTTGCATAGCTCGAGGTTCACTGTTTGTGTTGTGAAACTTTATAGTTTTTGACAAATGCATAACATCATATATCCAGCATCACAGTGTCCTAAGCAATAGTTTTATCGCCCTAAAAATGCTTTGCCCTGCACTTCACCTCTTCATTCCTTCCTCTCCCCTCAAACTCTGGCTCCACTTATCTTGTACTGTCTCTAGTTTTGCCTTTTCTGGAATGCCAGATAATTGGAATCAGAAAACATGTACTCTTTGGACATTGACTTCTTTCACATAGCAGCATGAGTAGTATTTGTTTAAGGTTTCACCATTTTGAAGGGTTGATGGTTCATTTCTATAGAACCAAATAATATTCAATTGCACAAATTTACACAAGTTGTTTACATATTTACTTATTGAAGGATAGGTTTTGGTTGCTTCCTGTTTTGGGCAATTATGAATAAAGCTGCTGTAAACATTTTTGTGCAAGTTATTTTTGTGTGTGTAGACATAAACGTTCAACTCAGTTAGGTAAATACCCACAAGTGTGATTGATGAATTGTTGGTAAGACTATGTTTCCCTTCCTAACAACTCTCAAATGGTCATCCAAGGTGTTTTTCTCCAATGATGAGTGACAATTTCTGCTGCTTCACGTCCTCTCCAGCATTTGGTATTGTCAGATTTTTGGATTTTCACCATTTTATAGGTGTGTAGTGGTATCTCATTGTTTTAAGTTGCATTGCCTAATAACAAAAAATGTTGAGCATCTTTTCTTATGCTTATATGATAACTGTATGTATTCTTTGTTGAGGTGTCTGTTCAGATCTTTTGCCCACTTTTAAATCGGGTTGTTTGTTTTCTTATTGTTTATTTGAAAAGGTCTTTGTATGTTTGGTTGCCAGTTCTTTATCACATGTTTCCTGCAAAGATTTTTCTCCATCTGTGGCTTATCTTTTCATTCTCTTAACAATGTCTTTCACAGCACAGTTTTTAATTTTGCAATATCTAACTTAACCAATTTTTTTCTTTTTTTTTTTTCCTTCACAGTGTGCACTTTATTGAACTGGCCTCAAGTCAGTGTACAGGTAAGCCCTGGCTGCTTCCACACCTCAGTGCAGTCCTGGGGACCAAAAAGCCTTCATATATCTCAAGTTGGGGACAAAAAGGGGGGTCATGATGGCTGACCATTCAAAATAAAACTAAAAGAACAAGTATTAAGATGAAGACTTAAAAATTTGGATTATATAATTTACACAAAAGATTTTTTTCATGTAATGTGCTTTTGGCTTTGTATTTAAAAAGTCATTGCTGAACCCAATGTCTCTAGATTTTCTTACGTGTTATCTTCTGGAATTTTATACCTTTTTTCATTTTGGTTTATGATCCATTTTGAGTTAATTTTTGTGACAGGTGTAAGGTCTGTGTGTGTGTATGTATATATATGCACATATATGTTTGTGTATATATATATATACACACACACAAATATTTGTATATGGATATTCAATTATTCCAATGTTTTGCTTTAAAAAGAATACTCTTTCTCCATTGAATTGCTTCCTATTTGTCAAATTCAAAGATCAACTGAATATATTTGTGTGGGCCTATTTCTGTGCTTTTTATTCTATTTTACTGACCTATCGGTCCATTCTTTCATCAATATATGCTTTCCTGTTTACTGTGGTTTTATCCTAAGTCTGGAAATCTGACAATGCCAGTCCTCAAACTTTGTTCTCCTTTGATATTGTATTGTTTGTTCCAGGATTTTTTCATTTCCACATACACTTTATTTAAAATTTTATTTATTTATTTAAAGAGTCTGCTTTGGGTAGAAAATGTAAAGAATATATGTTAGTTCCTGACCAGTTGTTTCTCAGTGGGCTTACCATGTTTTCATTCACCATTGTTGGTGCCACCCTCCAGATCACCTGTTTCCAGTCACCTCTTTCTTCCCAGACTGCCCTGGGCATCTTGGTCTAGAGCCTGTGTCCTGCCCTCCAGGCTTTTGAGACTGTCAATCATTTCATTCTATTAAGTGGATGTTTTGTTTTATTTCTTCTGTTTGGATGTTTCTCCAGGGGGTCTAGAATCCTTATGAATGGGGGAGGATGAGAGAAGACCAGTTTGGTCTTAGGATCAAATACCCCCCAAACATGGAGGCTTTCACACTGCTTGATGACAGAGGCTGGCATGATTGTTTGTGTTCTAATGCTAACGATCTATCACTTTATTCTTCCTACTTTTACTTTTTTACTTATTTAAATTAAAAAACACTGTAATGGTTTAACCATTTCTCCTCCCACTCCCCACCTGTTTCTGACAACCACCAATCTGTTTTATGGGCTTGGTTTTATGTATATGTGTGCAACATTCCACATATAAGAGAGATCATATGGTGCTTGTCTTTTTTGCCTTATTTATTTCACTTAGCATAACACTCTTTAGGTTCATCCATGTTGTTGCAAATGGCAGGACATTATTCCTTTTTACAGCTGAATAACAGTCTACTGAATGTGTGTGTATATATATTCTACAGTTTTTTAAATCCATTAATCTATCAATGGAAACTTAGGTTGTGTCTATATCTTGGCTATTGTATATAATGCTGCAATAAACCTGGGGGTGAATATACATTTTTAAATTAGTGTTTTTATTTTATTTGGACAAATAACTAAATTGGAATTGTTTAATCATGTGTACATTATTTACCTGTTCCCTTCTACATCAGTTCATGTCAGACATTTAATTTAATATTTCTTGTTTCACATCACTCTTCCTCAGTAGATTGTTCTAATAAATAGTGGAACAAAGATAATCTTTGTATCCTGTGGTTCTAACTTCTAAGATATATGTATATTATTTATATATAATTATTTACTACATATAATATATATAATTAATTTAATCATGGAATCCAAAGAAAATTGGACAAACCGAGCTGAGTTCCTTAAGAGAGATGACACCGGAATAATTGCCTGAAAGGCAGTTTGGATGAAATTATAGCCTTTTGGTAAGGTGATGATTTAGAAATATTTATATCTCTTTACTTTTCTCACTTCAGTCCTTACATCCATACTTGTAGGGAGACCTTGAGATGAAATGACCACTTTGCAAAGGAAACTACATTCAGAAAAGAAATTTGTATTAGAACTGTCTCCAAGGAGTCCTTATAGCAGACTCTTTCTTTTACACTATTGTTTTAAAGATGACTTTCATGAGGGGATGCACTTAAATCAATATAGCAAGTGTATATTAAAAGAAGTTTCCATATGATCCAGCAACCCCTGTTCTGGGTATCTATCCAAAAAAAATGGAAAACATTTATTTGCAAAGATATGAGGGGAGACCCCCACAATGGAATTTATTTATAAAAATGTGTACTTATTCTTACATGTTTGCACTTCAATCACCTTTAAAGTACTCTCCATTCGATGCAATACACTTATTGAGACTTTTTCCACTGCTCAAAATATTTTTTGAGCTCATCAATTTCAATGCCTTTTAGTGCTTCTGCCATTCTTTGTTTCACCTCTTCCACATCAGCAAAATGTTTCCCTTTGAGGATTTTATTTTTATTCAGGGAAACAAACAAAAAAATCACTCAGGACAAGATCAGGTAAATAGGGAGGATGGGGAATGGGGGTCATGATGTTTTTTGTCAAAAACTGGTGCACACTCAGTGCGGTATGGGCAGGTCCACTTGTAAATCACCCATCATGAAATGGGCAAATGCGGTGAAGTAGTCTTCAAAAAAAATTCACTGAAGCCAAATGCAGCCTCTCACAACAATGTCGGCTAGTATACTGATACAGATGGGTTCCTACAACATGCACCTAGAGAGGGAAGCTTGTATTACAAAGGGCCTGCCCTGTAGAAGATAATTCTGGGTTTTCTTTGGTCCTCCCTTTTATATGCACCCGTATGTTCATTGCAGCACTACTCATGGTGGCCAAGACATGGAAACGTGTGTCCTTTGCTGGATGATTGGATGAACAAGATGTGGTGCATGTCTACAATAGAATATTACTCAGCCATAAGAAAAGATGGAATACTGCCATTTTTGATAACATGATGAGCCTTAAAAATATCATGCTAAGTGAAATAAGAAAAAGCTAAAAATAAAATGATTTCAGTCATATGTGGTATGTAAAACTTAAACTCATAGACACAGATAGCAGGTTGGTGGTTACCAGAGGGAAGGGATGTGGAGGGTAAGGAAGGGTAAAGAGGGCCAAATATATGGTGATGGAAGACGATTTGACTTTGAGTGGTGGGAACACAATGCAATATATAGATACATATTATAGAAATGTGCCTCAAAACCTATATAATCTTATTAACTAATTCACTCCAATAATGTTAATAAAAAGGGAAAACAAATAAAATAAAAATAAATGTTTTAGCGTTATTAAAAGGAAAAATTCTAATTGTAAATATAATAATTCAAAAAATACTATATTGTTTAAAATAATATTTCCATGCTGGCTGTAGCATTACCAACACCTACAGTTAAAATAATTATCCAATATTCTTTTTTGAAGAACAAATAGAAATTAACTTGTTATGGTAAATGAAAACTGTTGTTAATATGACTTCCATGGGTGTAAATACCCTAGATCACTCTTAATTTCCTTAAGAAGTTTGTATGATGATATACATACACACAGTTTACTAATAGATAACAAAACCATTCCTCTAAACCTTAAGGTAGGTCAGACTCTGTTATTACCACAATTTTGTTTCAGTTAATAAATAAGAAATCTTCACAACACTCAGAAGCTGGGGGAAGATGAGAGTTGTGAGAACTTTTTTACATGAGAGAGTTTAGGATTCATATTATTATATGAGTAATGTTAGAAAAATTCTTGAAATGCAAGACCACTATAGCCATATTCATGTTAAAGTACACTGAATAAAGAAATGGACATACATATACAGGCTGCACAACCAGAGGGTATTGCAGTTTCTAAATCTCCTATAATATGTACCTTATTAAATTCCTTTCCTAACGTTTGTTCATTAATCAGGTGGAGGGGAAGGAAACTACACTGTTAAAAGCTTGTTCATGCTTATGAAAATTAACAGCTCTCTTTTTGGTTCAGGAATTTCTATAAACACATTTAATGTATATAAACAGAGTTGTTATTACGTTCATTTGGTGACTTGGAACTTTAATCAGTATGGACATCAAGATTTATTTTATACACCCAGATTCTCATGCAGGGATTAGAGAAATATCTACTAATTAATTAGGAAGTCCTGTTTTACTCCTCTGTTTAATTTGTTCCTAACTTTTTGGCCTCATCCACAAAGTTCTGCAAACTTTAGTTCTGTGAGTGTTAGCTGCTGCAGAATCATCAATAAAACAAATGCACCATTTCAATATCTCACTCCAAAACGTCAATATTTCCTCTTAAGGAAAAAAAGAGTGCACACTGATGACAATAATTAGGAAGACAGAGTGGAAAACGGTGGTTGAGAAAAAACTGTTATTAGGCCCCAAGTCTGATTTAAGTGCTGCGGGTAGCATTTTACTATCAGCTCATTTCAAGACCCTGCAGGAGAATAGAACAGGAGGTTGTTAAAAGAGAGTAGTTAAAAGTATCAGGTCATTAGGATTTATGTCAGCACTGCTCTGAGAGGAAGGCATTTTTTTCCCCCAAGTCTGAAGTGTTGTTTTGGAGCGTTGTCAGCTGGAAAACAGATGTCTTGTAGGTGAGATGTTTGTTGCACTATATCACCTAGTGGAAGAGGGTGCTTCATTCTATCTAGGGAAATAGAGAATTGTATGTCTCGTATTTAACCATCTACGGTTGACTTTTTTCTCCTTTGGTATACAATTTATGGTACATCAGCTGCTTCTTCAGACACAGGGTCCACTGAGTGCAGTGTCAGGTAACTTAAATTCATATGATTGGTTGGCTTAGTGGTACAAAAATCTAAAAATGTAACAATATGGTATTTATTTACTTAGGCAAAGGATACCTGATGCTTAACAATTACTGTTTGTTATGAATGCCAACTAAAAACTTATTCATTTTGAACATTCTGTGTTTTCATAATCTTTGTGTTTTAAATAGTATCTTTCATGTGTTTTGCCCTTACCTTGTTAAGAGTCAGGGGTGACTGTTCATTATAATTCTCGAGTCCTCTTAAGAAGGCACTTTAGATTTTTAGGTCAAAAAAATATTTAACCCAGTGCAATGTTCTAACATATGGCCATAAAACCACTGTTTGAAAATAGGACAGTATGCTCAGTTTATTTCCTTAAATTTTAGCTTAAAAATACATAACTTTTTAAACTCAAGAAAAATTTAGGACTTCTGCAATATGCAATCTATTTTGCAGCCTTAGAAAACTGACAATCAGTAATTCCTGGTAATAACCATCATGCTTAAGATCAAGTTAAACAAATATCAACTCACTTTATCTCTAATCATTAGCTAGAATTGTTCTGCAGAGTTAAAGGTGGGGTGGTGAATACACCAGATGGAATCTAGTAGCAGTATTTGCCAAAGAATTTATCAACTGACAGAAGACAGACAAATTTTCAATGTCATAATAAAATCTTCAATTTACTCCTTTCTGTGATGCTTGAATGCTAGGACTAATGACAGGATAAATATGAAAAACTGAGCAATGTGTAAGTATCTTTATTAACACAAGCAATCCATTTCATATTTTTAAAAGTTTTGTGACAGTTAAATTTATTTCAAATGCTTTGAACTAAAAGAAAGTATTTATTAACTTTTCTAGCATCATTCACATGTATGAAGTTTAAAAGGCTATGTCTCAGGTAAAACAAAAATTTATTGTTCTTATATTCGGAAAACTCATTACTATATTTCAGTTTCTCAATGAACTGAAACTCATAGTGCTTTGTCAGAATCCTGAGCACTTCTAAAAGCTTTCTCAAGAAACAGCCTTACCCTTCAACCACTAAAAATAAAACAGTGTCGGCTGAAAGGCAGGACTTAGAAAATTACAACAGCATAATTCTTTTCTGTATCTATGGACTACCAGAGAAATAGTTGTGTTTGCTCTGTTTTCCATTGTAGTTATAAATTAAGTTCACAGAATTAATTTTATTTGATTCCTATGTAAGAGAACTACCATCTAAGAATAGTCGCCTTTTGTAAATAAATTTAGATCTCTGAAAAACACCCCTAGATTTGTGTAACTCAAATATATATATGTATAAAACTAGCTTTAGTAGCTTAGCCCAAATTCAATATGTGATTTTTATTTCTGGTGAGTGAGAATAGTAGCAAAAGCTTACCTAAAATTCTGCTTGTAAATTTAAAAAACAATCAACATGCTGGAACAAAGTCTTAATGATTTTGCAGTTTTAGACAGAAGATGATTAAGAATATTTTTATGCTATTGACTTATTGACAAGTTGGAGAGCTAAGGAACAACTGTAAAAAAATAGTGATTCCATGTAGAAAGTAGATTGCTAGCTTGAGAAACAATGGAGATTTAATGGTGAATTGCATTTACATTTCTCAATTGCTGAACACTCTAGTTTCCACTTTTAAGAAATTAATTATGAAAGAAAAAAATTTGCTCTGAACCAGTCAATATAATGGCTTCTTTGACTGTACATGATTTTTCATTTAGTTATTTAAAGATAGGAAACAGCCCACAATATATGACTTTCTAGAATATATTGCTCTAAACTTAAGTATTAGTACTGAAGTTTTCCTGTCCAAGAATAAGATAATATCTTTTAAGAATGCTAAATAGATATTGATACTTTATAGAAATGTTTTATTTGTTCTGTTAAATTATAGAATGAAAAGCATTTTGATTATAAGATTGTCAGAAAATTAAATTCATACTCCCTTATGTAGGATTTAAAGACCTTATGAAAGACTCAGAAAAATGTATTTATGCATTTGTATTAATGATTAATCCTGATAGAAGAAAAAATGTCCTGCTTGTTAGGTTTCTACATTTTAAACATTTTTGAAAGGCAATTATTGATGATTCTTACAATATTGTTATTGGTCAAAAAAAATTCACTAATGAAGAGGCACCCATTGCTTATTTGACAATGTATTAAAAAGGCAACTGGTGAGTCACTGTACACCATCAGGAAAATTGATTAACCTTTCAAGGCTTTGCGCCTCAGTTGCCTTCATGATGCATGTCACCTTGGCTGATAGCACACTACCGTGAGTACTCCCTTTCTGGAGCTGTATTCATTTTACCATTTGCTTCCAATGAGCCTGCCTGATATATAGATTTCTGCTGTAAAAATTGATCTTATAATACATGTTTGCCATACATAAGTTTCCAACTGCTTTGAAGCTATCGATCGGCAGTTCCTAAGAACTTACTGGTTACTTTAGCAACAACATCACAGGTTAGCTGAAAATCCCACATAGATTTTCATATAGTGTGCTAAGAAAATATGTTGTAATATTTTCATTTTCATTACTAAATATGGTTTAGTATTAACTCGGAACATACTCAAGCCTGTTTATGTTTTTCTCTGCCACAAACCATGAATTCAATCTGTGGTACTGTGTCTTTTCCCTGGTGAATTTACTTCTCTTCAATACTATATCAATCTATAATGTACAACAAATTCAATCATCCTGAGCACATGGAGTCTGATTAGGTATTTGTCATACCTACATAGAGTTTGGTTTTCACAGAGGAATATTATATTTGCAGATATGTCTCTAAAATGGAAAGATTAAGACAAATTGCCTAGGGCATAACTGGACCATAATTATATTTTCAAAGAAGGTTCAGGTATGACTTTGAAAGATAAAATATTTTCTGAGAAAATTTCATTTTATATTTTCACTGGAGGCATCAAAAAAGTGTTGAAAAGAATCAAACTTGTTGCCATAAAATTGCTTTGCAAATAAGATTCCAAGAAAAGACTTTAGAGCTGCAATTTAAACCATAGTATCATAGAATCCAGTAATCAGGTGACAAAACACGAAAAGAGAGCTCTGGCTTTCACAGTTTAATTTGTAAGTGTTGGAACAACAAAAAATTGCTTTATAGATTTGAGCAGTTGGCTCAGTTGGTTGGGCGTCAGGCTGCAAAGCAGAAGGTTGCTGCTTTGATTCCCTGTCAGGAGAAGTGCCTGGGTTGCGGGTTTATCACTGGTCCCTGCGCAGAGGCAACCAATTGATGTATCTCTCTCACATCAATGCTTCCCTGCCTCTCCTTTTCCTTCCCTTACCTCTCTCCAAAATAAATAAATAAATAAAATTATTTAAAAATTGTTTAAGTAAGTCAAAAAAGTTTGGATATCATCTTTGAAGTTTTAATGGCCACAGAGGGTTTATTTATTGTCATATTAATTATTGCCCATTTTAACTTAGTTTTGGATTCTTTAACTTTATGTTGGAACCTTTAAGAGTATATAATATGGTGAATGTTTTTGGTTTATTTTTTCATTAAATTATACAAATGCTTTCCATTTATAAAATACCTATTTCTTTCCCTACTAGGATACATATTTCCTCTCAAATAAGTTTGCTTTCCCTTTTTAAAAAAAGTTTTGTGGCTATGTCCTTTCTTTCCATAAGCCCCCAATACATAGATTTTACTCATATCTCTAAAAAACAGGTTCTGTAATGTTGCCTTAGGTAAGATTAGGAGGTATTCAGATATGTTGGCTTCTATAGTTGTTAACACATTTTTTAAAAAATTCCTTAATATTCACATGAAAAGAACAGAAATTTTGCAATGTGAAAATGGTCTATTTTAGTTTTCTTTCTTAGCGAATGAACTTGGAATGATACATGACATTTTGCCTTTTCCTAGACATGAGTCTTAACTTATTTCAAAATTAAAAAGAGCATTTTTCTAGGAAAGAGACAAATCTGCATGTGTAAAGAGAGTTATTCCCTACATTCCATGTTTGTTACTCTCCTGCCATCAACATTCATGTCTAAAGTGCAGAGAAACCTTACAAGAGAGATGCAACTTAGTTCTTGAAATGTAATTCTTCCTTTCACAGGTTGCCAATGAAATCATCAAAGGACAGCATCGGGGTAAATCTTTACTCCCCCTTGAATCTTTCTGTTCCTTTCTGTTCCTTTCTGTTGCACAGGCCTCTCCAACTGCCTTTGAGCATTATGTATTGGAACATGAATAATAAGAAAGTGACAATAGTGGGTGGGTTGTTTCACATTTATCACATTTTCAATCCACTGCCCTGATCCTCAATTTCTTTTGAATTTATTTTGAGTTCAGTTCAATGAAAGGTCAGTTGTTTCAATAGCAGATTTGTCCTGAGGGCCCTTCACATCATATGTCATATTCTAGGCTGTGTAGCTGGGGATCTAGATCATGGGAAGGTCATATGGATGGGCTTTGGCCTGATCATCTTTGCCTAGAGGAGCTGAAGTGGACAGACACCCAACCATGAACCGTTTTTGCTAAAGTGGGTGGGACAGCAGGGCTCTTCTGTTTTGACTTAGTTCAGGTTCTGGGGAGCTGGGCAATAGTGAGATTGAAGGCCTGTAGGTCTATTGTCAGTTTATTTAATCTCACTGTAGTTATTAATGACCCTTTGAAATATCAAGATCATATCAGTTTTGGGCTGCAAACCAAAGCATCGCAGGTTCGATTCCCAGTCAGGGCACATGCCTGGGTTGCAGGCCATGGACCCCAGCAACTGCACATTGATGTTTCTCTCTCTTTCTCCCTCCCTTCCCTCTCTAAAAATAAATAAATAAAATAAAAAAAGAATTAAAAAAATCATATCAGTTTTGATGAGATATTGTATGGTCAATTTATAAATGGGTCCATCTTTAAATTTGGGTTCTTTCTGTTCTCCTGACCTCTAGTCCTGCTTTTATCCTCTTTTGGAGTTTTATAATCCCATTCACTCAGTTTCTTTTTAAATCTCACTGTTATTCTCTCAGCCATTTTCACTCTTCTCACTGTCCAATGTGCACTCAGCAGACGAAATTCCCTTAATCCTGAGAAATTGTTATGGAGATGATGTCAGAGCCTTCATTTCATCATGCAGCAACGTTCTACATGTTGTGAGGAAAAAAATTCCCTTTAAAAAGTAATTTTCTTATGACCTCAAGTAGCAGCTAACTTTTTAACTCATGTGATAATAACTACTTGAAACTCTTATAGCATTGATTATTTGGGATGAAGCTTTATTTTTTGTCAAACATCAAATCTAATTTTATAGGTTGTTATTGATCATTATGAGGTCTGACATTTTTAAAACATAAGACTATTTTTTAAAGTGTATATTATTTCCATTGAAGAATATAACTGTTTTACTCCTTATGTTTCTTCTACCTACATCATAGACACCATTAAGATTGTTTAACACAGCATTGAGAAGGAATTTACAATAAGTGGCAAATTTTCATGGTTTCTACTCATGAATAAAATGAATAAATAAAATGAGAGATATTCCATCATCATTTGTGTGGAATGTAATCTGATTAACAAAGCACTATCTGATGTTTTATAGTATCATAAATCATGTAATATATGACAGATTTTAGATTATTAGATTTGTTTTAAAGATTCTAGATGATTTCATATGAACTAGATGAGATACGTGACTTTGAATATGC
>PVIA01008057.1:0-75954 GCA_004024845.1 Tonatia bakeri
AACAGACAAGTGGAAAATTGGCCACTCAGCGAAACACAGTGGAAGGGAAGCAGGCTGTTCGGTGAGTCCCATCATTTATTACCATGCTGGTCCTAAATTTTCACACCTAATTAATCAAGCTTGCTCTGTAATCACTTTTGTATGTGTGCTGTTGGTGAATTTTACAGCTGCAACTTTAATGAGCTGCTGTTTCTTTTGACATTTGGAAATCTAATCTAGAAAAATGATTCAATGACTTATAAAGACCTTTCATTTTATATGTTTAGCCATGTAGCTTTCCAGGGTCCTTGGAGCAAACAAGGGGCAGCCACACTTCCCATATAGCTGATGTCCATGCCAGTACATGGCAGGCCAATTCCTATGGAGTCACTGAACAGATGTGGCTAGCAGCCAAGAGAGATAATGAGGATTAATAATAGTGATTGAAAACACCTAGAAAATAAATGGAATTTTGCAACTTGACTTATGAGAAGATTATATTAAAAAACCCAAATGCTCATGTAAAATACTAAAAATTTGGGAAAACAGAAAGTTTTAAGGGTGGATAGAGAAAATATATTCACAACAAATGGGAACAACTATCAAATTATAGAAATATGTCAGCTACCAAGAGAGAAAAACAGCATGAGAAAAATATTTCTGCTTACAAGGAATGCTAATTAATATTCTATAGCGTATGTAATTCTGTTAATTACTTCTCTAAAATTGAGGTGTTTTGCTGAGAAAAGAGGTCCTAAAGGAAATACATATGTCAAAATACATTCTTCCTGAGTACATGGCACATGTGCACAATACTAAATTGGCCTCCGTATTCCCGTCACAACCCCCACAGGAGCCCTGGGATTCCAAACAGGCACCACTTGCTCCATCAAGCTACTCACTCTCAAGGATCTGTGATTCGCAAACTGGAGGATGCAACATGGAAAACGGACATCATCTGTGAATTTTGCCACTCCACCCCAGTATACCGAATGAGGTTAATAAACGTTGTTTCCTTGGAATCTCATGGTATTCGTAAATGGGTCTTGTCATGTGATTCTCCCCAGCAAGTGTGATGATTTGATATTTCCTGGATTATACCCCTTCTCCTATTGTATCTTGAACTATTTACCTGTCAAATCAACTAGTGCCTATTTTCATAGCCACCTTGGCTTGCTTTGTTCTTTGTGGTCTTCCTCAGTTCATCACCAAGTACAAATTTCAGAGCTATAAAACCAATCAGTTTTGATTGCTAGGAGAGAAAAATGGAAGCTGAGGATCAAGCTAATACCATTTCAAGCTCCGAGCTCTTAAGTATTCCAAGGTGCAAGGAAACTTTACAAATATTCTGAAAACAAACTGAATCAAAGACCAGGCTCTGTGATGGATAGTATTTCAAAATGGGATCACCACACACACATCCATAGCAAATGCATGAATTGTCTCTGGAAGGGAACACATGGAACTAATAATAGCATCTGCCTCCACGGAGAGGAACAGACTTGGTAGATGAGGGGAAGATTAAGATTTACTTGGCATTCTACATATCCTTTTGTCCCTTTTAAATTTTGTTACATGCACATATATGGCTTGTCAAAAATAAAAACCTATTTTTAAATGCCAGTTCTCTCACCAATAACTGAGCCGTCTAGCTCTCAGTCCCAGGTCTGAGATTGCAGAATGCTTTCCTTTGCTGGAAATGCCCACAGTCCACTTTCATCTTTCACACAGTTCACACTCTAGACCATCTCCATTCCTAAGGCTATCTTTAGGGAAACCTTGGAGAGTAACCAGGCCACAGATTTCAAATATCAGATCGAGAAATGGCTCAGAGAAATATAAATGATCTTTCTAGGATCTCCTTGCTTTCTAAAGACATGGTTAAAATTAAAATAGTTCTTATGTAAAGACCTAGGGTATATTATGCTAAATGAAATAAGTCAGACAAAGGCAATACGATTTCACTTATTGTAAAATCTAGAAAATAAAGCAGATGATCAAAAAACAGAAACAAACAGGTACAGAGAACACACTGATGGTTGTCAGATGAGACAAGGGTTAGGAGACTGGGTCATAAAGGGGAAGGGATTGAGAAGCACCTACTGTCAGTTATAGAAACAGTCATGGCGATGTAAGTACAGCATAGGGAACATAGTCAATAATATTGTAGTAATTATATGTGGTGTCAGATGGGTACTAGACTAATTGGGGTGATTTCCTCAGAAGGTATGTAAATGTCTAATCACTGTTGTACACCTGAAACTAATAAAATATTGCATATCAACTGTAATTTTAAAATAAATGTAAAAAATAAAAATAAATACAAGTATATTTCGTAAGAAGACATCTCATGTGCTTCTAAGTTTTCTTACCCAAAATAAGGCAATTGCAAAGAGTTGGACTGAAAACATTTCTTCTGGGTTAAGTCTTCCACATCTCCTAGAAGGGAATTGATTCTTTTCTTTCCCCCAAACCCCTTCATCCCACTGCCACCACCACCATGCTCCATTAATCGTCTTACCATTCCCAGGAACTCCATTCTCAATGCAATTAAGGAGCCAAAATTAAACATTCTTTTGGTCTGGGTCTCACCAGGCCTGTCTGTCCTAGGAGAAATTAGTCTCCCAAGAGGAGTGCGATGAAGAACCCAGAGCAGATGTACCTCATGAAGCTAGTGGTGACCACCACAGTGTGCAGGGATCCATGGGGATTTTCAAGTCTCCCCAACAGCCCATGAATTTTATAAACTAACCTCATTGTAACCAAACTATAACACTGCAAATTTAAAATTCATCAACAAACACCTAGTGGAGTCTAATGTAGCTTAACCTCATCTACAATCTCTCAATTGTCACCTAAACCACAGGCCTAGAAGGGAAAGCCATCCATCTGGAAAACACCTGGCCCTGGCTCTCAGACCCAGATGTGGACAGGGAGCATCCAAGCCTGTCAATAGCCCCATCCATACGACATGAGGGAGGCTCTCTTCCCTGGTCCAGAAACAGGGTGGAGAAAATTACTGTCAGTATAAAGTTTGTCCAGGCTTTTGCCTTCTCTAGTCTTATGACAGCAAAAGCCTCCTAGCTAGTCTTCGAGTCTCTCTTCCCTCCATTCTGATCATACCACGCTCCAGATTTGAGAATCCCTTTCACGGTTAGCTATCTTCAAGATAAATTCCACACTCCTTCTTATGGCACATCACGTCTTCTATAATCAGGATGCCTACTGATCAGCTTTGCCAACCCCAAAACCCCACCTCCATCAGCCACAGTGGACTTCAGGCCTTTTCTGTTGGCCTCACAGCCTGGGCTGTCATGGCTCCACTCCACTCTGCCTTAGCCATCCTGCTGCCCTCAGCATCCCACTATACCATTGCTTTATCATCGCACAACCACGTATCTAACTAAGTCCAATTCATCTCATAACATTTAAACCAATATCACCTCCCCAGGAAGTCTTTTATGATTTCAATGCCCATATTTTGTACTTCCTGTCTTATATTGGAAGTATTGGTTCTGTATCTTCTTCCTAAACTTGCACTCTTTGGTGGCACAGCCTTATTCTGCCTAGAATTTCAAGAACCCAGAATAATCCCTGCTAAGTAATTGGGACTAAATAATTATTCACTGAAATTGAATGTGATGGTTAATAGTTCTCGAGTCAGATCGCTTAAGTATAATCATCACTTACTGAGCTCCTTTGGGCAAGTTACTTAAAATCTGAGCCTCAGTTTCCTCATCTCTAAAACAGTAAAAAGGGGCTTCCAGTCAAGATGACAGTATAGGTAGATATACTCTTTGCACAACCACATCAAAATTACAACTGAAGCCCCTGGCTGGTGTAGCTCAGTGGATTGAGCGTGGGCTGCGAACCAAGCATCCCAGGTTCGATTCCCAGTCGGGGCACATGCCTAGGTTGCAGGCCATGGCCCCCAGCAACCGCACATTGATGTTTCTCTCTCTCTTTCTCCATCCCTCCCTTCCCTCTCTAAAAAAAAAAATTACAACTGAAATATAGAACTACCATCACTCAGAAATGTCAGGAATCAAGTTGAATTGAAGTCTGACAACTACGGAATTAAAGAAACCACATCCATCGAGACTGGTAGGTGGGGCAGAGATGTGGAACAGGCTGGTCCTTCGTACCTGTACGGTGGATAAAAATTTGGGAGAAATATCTTGGAAGCAAAGGGCCCTAGCCCCACACCAGCCCCCCCAGCCTAGGGCTACAGTGTCAGGAAGATAAGTCTGTATAACTTCTGGCTGCCAAAACCAGCAGGGATTGAGTCAGTGGAAGAAACTTCTGGAGACCCAAACAGTTCCTCTTAAAAAACCCACACACAGATTCACCTACTCAGATTCACTCCCTCTGATCTCCAGCACCAGGGTATCAACTAGAAGGGCACCGGTGGCATACTGGAAGAAGCTGCAGTGTCTGGCATCAGGGCAAGCAGAAGCCATTGTCCCTTTGCTGAGCCTCCCCCTGCAGAGCCACAGAGCCAGCAGACTGGTGCCATATTTAGACTCCATCAACTTGGACAACACTGTTTGACCTGCCTTGGAGATCCCCAGACACTCCACCCCAATCAACTTACAGGCCCACCCAAGCTGCTTTTCCATATGAATAACTAGCCTTGGCTCCTGCTCCACAACTTCCTAGATTCTATCAAACAAGCAACAGATGGCCTCAGTGAGCCTCAGGTTGGGCACTAGCAGTGGCCAGATTAGTTTCACAGCTTGGCTTCACCTGGGAATCTCCAAGCCCAGCACAAGTAGCAGCCTTCTCAGATTACTTTATATTTCAGGAAGTTAGCCCAGGCAAAACAAGGGGGCTTACCTTGGCCTGCACTACCAGGGAAACCCTAGGACCAGGACACCCAATGGACAGCTACAGACCACATCAGAGCACCTCCACCCTGCCACTGTACAGTTGATCCTCCTCGGAGGGCAAAGGTTTGTGGTAAGTGGTCACAGCCAATCCTTGCAGCTGACTGGACTGGGAAAATCTCTCCCATTGATCTTCCAACAGCAATCAAGACTTGACTACAAGAGGAGAGTGCACTCAGCCCACATGAAGGGCACACCTTGAATACCCAGCTTTGGTGATAGGGGAGACTGTGCCACTGGACCCTACAGGACACGTACTGCATTAGGCCACACTACCAAGATATGATGTCAAAGCAGCTCTACCTAATACACAGAAACAAACACAGGGAGGCTGCCAAAATGAGGAGACAAAGAAACATGGCCCAAATGAAAGAACAGATCAAAATTCCAGAAAAGGATCTAAACAAAATGGAGATAAGCAATCCATCAGGTGCAGCATTCAAAACACTACTTATGAGAATGCTCAAGGAAATTACTAAGGACATCAGCAGCACGAAAATGATCCAGTCAGAAACAAAGGATTCACTAACTGAAATAAAAAACAATTTAGAGAAATAACAGTAGAGTAGATGAAATCAAGAATCAAGTCAATAATTTGGAAACAGGAAGCAAAAAACAACCAATCAGAACAACAAGAAAAAAAAGAACCACACCCCCCACCCCCGCTCAAATGAGGGTTGTGTAAGTAGCTTCTGGGACACCTTCAAAGGGGTCCAACATTCACATCATATTGGATACCAGGAGAAGAGAAAGAGCAAGAAATTGGAAATCTATTTGAAAAAATAATGAAAGAAAACTTGTCTAATTTGGTGAAGAAAATAGACATGCAAGTCCAGAAAACACAGAGAGTTCCAATCAGGTTGGACCCAAAGAGGACCACACCAAGACACATCATAAATAAAATGCCAAAGTTTAAAGATAAAGAGAGAATCTTACAAGCAGCAAGAGAGTAAGCAACAAAGGAGTTCCCATAAGACTTGGCTGATTTCTCAAAAGAAACCTTACAGTCAAGAATGGGCTCACAAGAAGTATTCAAAGTGATGAAAAACAAGGACTTACAACCAAGACTACTCTATCCGGCAAAGCTATCATTTAGAATGGAAGGGCAGGTAAAGTGTTTCCCAGACAAGGTAAAGCTAAAGAAATTCATCATCACCAAGCCCTTACTATATAAAATGTTAAGGGGCTTTTTTAAGAAAAAGAAGATCAAAACTATGAACATTAAACTGACAACAAACTCACATCTATCAACAACTGAATCTAAAAAAAATTAAAACAAAAACAAACTAAGCAAACAACCAGAACAGGAACAGGATCATAGGTATGGTGATCATTTGGAGGGTTATCATAGGAGGGGGAGAAAGGGGAGAATGGTGTAAGTATCAAGAAACATAATTGGTAGGAACAAAATAGACAGCGGGAGGTTAAGAATAGTATAGTAAAGGGAAAAGCCAAAGAATTTATATGTACAACCCATGGACATGAACTAAAGGGAAGGGGTATTGCTGGAGGGAAGTGGGGCTTCAGGTGGAAGGGGGCAGAGGGAAGAAAACTGGGACAACTGTAACAGCATAATCAATAAAATATACTTTAAAATAAAATAAAACAGTGATAATACTACCTATTTCACAGGTTGTTGTAAGGATGAGCTAATATAGGTAACTGTATGATTAGCAGATAGAAACTACTCACCAAGTGTTATCTCTGTTATCATGTTCAGCTACACATTGATTGAGAAATCTTGGCCAAGTGCCTCGTCCTTTCTTAGACTCAGTTTTCTTATCTCTAAAACAGGGATAGTAATACCTTTCAACAAATTAGATTATTGTGTAAATTAAATGTCATAATCCTTGAAAAGTACCTAGCAAAGTATCTGCCACATAGTAAGAATTTTTAGTTAATATATTGAAGAACTCCTAAAGGACCTAAAAGCCTCCACATTCATAGCTTCTTTGTTGAAGCTGATTCATGCCTTACAAAGAAAGAATTAAAGGAATAAATAAGAGTCAAACTGGAAAGGGAATTTCTTTCAGACTGTCATATCAGCTGTGAGAAGCATTTGCTACTTGTACCCACCCCCTACTCCCACCCCCACACACAAACACACCTATTCTCTTCCCCTAGTCAAGGCTATTTAAATTCAGATCAAGTGGCTAGTTGCTTGCAAGAAAAAAGAAATGAAATAGCTGGTAGGCATCACCCAGAAAGTTAGAATGTGAGCAGAGGGGACCTTGGACCACCACTTTTTATTGGCCATGGCTGTGTTCTGAGTCTAAAACATCTTCTTCATAGTCTTGAATGCACCCAATCCCTCTCTTGGGAGAGGTGAGAAGAGCTTCTCATTAAGCTAATGGGCCACTAATTCATTTCCAGGTAAAGAGATACCCACAGAGCTGCCTCATTTGCCTTGTCTACACAGTCATTAAAATGAAGGGTGGCAGGCTCTTTGGACACAGCCAGTAGTGACAGCTAGACAGCTGCCGGCTGGTGGGAGGGCAGGGAGAGTTGGCAGAGGCAGAGGATTTCTAAGAGAGAAAGGGAAAGAGACAGAGACAGAGAGACACTGAAAGATAGAGACTGAGACAGACAGAGGGACTGAGAGAGACAAGCTGATGGTGCGGAATTGTGCACCACCATGTGCACCACTTATATGGTGCAAAGGTTGACCAGACTCAGGCATAGCACACACCAAGAACTTCATGGCAGGAATAGAAAGTGCTCACACTGCAGCCTGCAAATAACCTTGACAGCTACATATTTAAGCAAATGTCCCTCTAGGGAGTCATGAGCAAGTAAGGTTGGCTTATTTCCAAAATCTTTCAGAGGAGGATCTTTATTACTATTGGTACTTCAATAAGCTCTTCCCTTTCATTCCTCTTACCAGTATTCTTTCTGGAGATTTTCAGGAATGTAATATGCTTACTGCTTTTATTCACATATTATGTTATCATGGGCATTTTTCTGTCACTAATAGTCTCCAGAAATACATTAATAAAACAATATGCCATTAAATGTCTGTGTTATGAATGATACCTCACTTCTTACTTGACTTATTCCATTTTTTCACTATTTGTACTTGATGTCATACACATAAATTTTGCACAAGCCTTGTCTAGGATACATCCTCAGAAATAGAATAAAAAATATGCAATTTTAGAAATTTCTAATCCCCGTTTTTGCTTCAAAAACTCAAGTGGCCATAGCAATTACAGCATTGCCAACATACCAGCATGCAGAAAACCCAGCCCTTCACTGCGTACTGCACCATGCCGCATGCTCATCCTTAGGCAACTTTATTGTCTTCTATGCTGTTTAGTTTCCTTCCCTGTAAAATGGGGATATCAAACCTGCCTCACTGTGTATAGGAAAATTAAACCTGTTATAAGAGAAAACACACATGATCACTGTCACTACAATACATGCAAAGAAGAAAACTTGATACCCATCTTGACTTTGAAAAAAGGAAACCTATTTGAAAATTAGGAACAGAAGAAAGATTTCTTGCCCTTGACTCAATAAGATATAATTACCACAGAATGAAAGCCAATCTAGTACTAACTGGTGATACATCAGAAGACTTCTTATGAAAGAAAAGAAGCTTTCAACACTTTAGCACTTGCAACATCACTAAACAGTGTTACAATGGGACCCTGCCCTCCGTAGCGCAATTACAGAAAATACTAAAGAAAACTCATTACTTGTTAAATGTACAATGTCTGCCTAAAAAGTCTACAAGGAAAATTTAAAACTATTACAATTAATTGATAACAGTTCACCAAGGTGGTAAGATCTCATCAAAAGCATTTGAATATCCAACAATATTAAATTAGAAAACTGTAATAATAATAGGCATATCAGTGATAGGAAAAATTTCCTAAATAGTGAAATAGTTAGTACTAAACACAATATAAAATGTGCCAGACCTCTATGAACTAAACTGTACAGTTTTACTGAAGAAAACAGAGACCCGGTTAAGCAGAGAGGTATACCATGTTCCTGGACAGGAAGGTTCATTGTCATAATACGCTTAATAAATTAATCTCCAAACTCAATAAAGTCAGCCACCTCAAAAATCCTTATGACTTATGAAACTTATAAATGCATTAAAAAATTAATCTAGATGATGAAAGTGTATAAATAGCTGATAAAGTATTGAAAATAAACAGTATTTTTAAATTAAATATTTGTATAAATAGTAAATTTTTGTATTTATACAAATATTTTATAATATTCTATTAGGCTAAACAATATCGTCTAAAGCTAGACAATTACCAGAATGGCTGCAGCAGACTCATAGACTAAACTTACTGGCAAGGCATGTGTTTTCCCATATCCTTACATCCTTGACAACAATCAATATTTTAGTAGTTAAAATCATATGAAAATTACATCAAAAACTCCAACTAAATCAGTGCAACCCATATCCATGTGAGAACTTAATATATGACAGAAGTTACATATCAAGATAGTGAGAAGGCATTTAATTTCTGTTAAAATCATTGACTATTAATGAGAAGGTATTTAAGTTACATCTCTAATTGAAACTATATAGAAAAATAAATTCCAGTAGTTAAAAAAGCTAAATCTGAAAGCAAATTATATAAATGTTACAAATTATTTTAGGATAATATGTTTGTAATTATGCAATAAATAAGACCCCTCTTCCCTTTAGAACCCAAAGGCAGGAAATATTTACGAAAGTCCCCAGTGATAGGCTTATTATCACTGATCTGTACAAGGTTTCTTCTTGTTAGGTTTTCCCTGCTTTTACTCCTGGTCACCATTCCAGTCCTTCACTCCTCACTGGCACCTACTCTAGTGAACTTGGATTTGTTTGCATTAATGGCATAAATGTGCATGGGCAGTACCAAGCTGTAAATCTTTTTCTGTCTTTCATTCTGCTCTCCGCTCTGTGTTGTTGTGTAGAGCTCCTTAAAACCTGTCACATCCGGTCTGTCCTCATAGCTAGAGATGAATACTCAGGTTGCCTTAACTCTCTGCGACAAAGAAGGCTGCAATGGGTGCTCCAGAGTATGCACTTCTATGGGCTCATGCATGAGTCTCTCTAGGGTCCCCACCAAGGAGTGGGACTACCAAGTCCTAGACAGTTGCAAGAATGCCTGCAGCAAACTAGAAGACTAGTCCTAACAGCAATGTGTGAGTCTTTCCATTTCCTCACCTTCTGGACAACAATAACTTTTTGCTAATCTAATAGGTATACCTTTGTGGTTTATTGTTGTTTTCATTTGCATTTTCTAACTCCTATAAGATTGAGCATTTCTTCTTTATTCAGATTGATAACTATTTGGGTTTTTACTTCTGGAAATATTGCTATTAATATCCTTTGTTCCTTTTTCTATTAGGTTTCTCAATATTTTTTTCTGGTTGACTTACAAGAATTTTATTATATATTAATACTGTTTGATAATACCTCTTTTTAATACTGTTAATTTGCAAATATTTGCATAAATCTTTTACCCATCTGTTAAAGTTATCTACACTTTCCTTCATTGATTGAAAATTCCTAATCATTATGGTCAAAGGTCTACTTCTTTATCCTAAATACAAAAAGAAATGGTCAAAGAAGAAAAATGGTCAATATAGCTACAAGTTCCCGTGCAATTGAAGACAACATTAACAAAGTTGTAAGTGGAATATACATACATCTAATAAACATGCAAAAAGAGGCAAATTAAATCAAGGAGATGCCACTTTGTGGTCATCTGACTAACCCCCAAAAAAGGCAAAATTATAGGGTAATATGGATACTTTTACACTACTGAGGAGAACTGTTAACTGTTCATTCTTCCTGGATGGCAGTTAGATAGTATTTATTAAAATTTATATGATAGCCCTCTACCCAGATATCTCCCCATGTGTGTGCTAATGTTTGTCACAACATTGTTTGTTACAGGGAAAAGTTAGAAACCATTAAAGTGATCGTGGACAAAGAAAATATAAACAGAGCATGACACATACAAACTATGGGCTAGTCTTAAAATAAAATAGGGATTTTCCATGTACTGCCGTGGAATGCTCTCTATTATACATTTATTGTAAAGTAACAAAAAGCAAAAATGGAATACATGTACGTGTTACAACACGAGTAAGCCAACAAAAAGAAAAGCCCCAAACACAGCTATATGTGTAGACACTTTACAAATATACAACAAACGGTTTGGAAGAATTAACACCAAACTCAAAACAGTTTTCTTTGGTGAGAACGATAGATTGTTCTGTGTTTGATTTTTTTTAAATCATAAGAATATTTCCATGTTCAATTTATATGAGCAAAATAAATTTTAAGTGATTTTTAAATAAAATTAAATGAGATAATTATGTGTAAGCCCTTTGTGAGATGAAAAATATCACACAATGGCTAGGCATAATTAAGGGAAGATGTAATAAAGAATGAGATTTAATCAGGTTACAAGTACCTCTGACATTAAAATTCAATTATTGCAGTTGCTGCCTAACTTATGCCTTCTGAGTTCTATAGTCAAGGCCCAAGTAGAAAACTAAAAAATGATGTTCATTCCGCTTGGGTTCTAGGATCCAAAGTTTCTAGACTACCCAGTTCAGGGCTCAACAAACCGCAGTCCACATGCCAAATCCTGTTTTGGTCTCTTCACACACACACACACACACACACACACACACACACACACACAGAGGTTAAGAAGAGCTTTTACATTTTTAAAGGGTTCAAAGAAGTCAAAAGATGAAAATATTTTGTGACATGTGCAAAATATATAAATTTCCAATTTTATTGTTTATGAAGTTTAACTAGAACACAGCCATATTTACCCATTCACATAATGTCTATGGCTCCTTTCATGCTACAGCAGCAAAGTAGTTTTTGTGACACTAGACAGCCAACAAAGCCTAAAATAGTTACTTTCTGTTTCTTTAAAGGAAAAGCTTACTGATCCCCTGCTACATGTTATTTTCTGGGTTAACATCTTACATTTTGGACTATATCAATCTTGGCATAAAAACTTACCACTCATATTTGCTCCCCACATTGAAGATGCAAAAGACTCAATGACCATTGATAACTTATAAATACTATAAATATCCCTCAATGTTCATATTTCTTTCTCACTGTATCCTGGTCAGCTCATCCATTCTCTGTCTCTTAAGAGAGAAAGGAATTATCTGCTGAAGGGAAGCATAACTTGTTATCGTGAGTTGTATTTCTGTTCTTCCTCCATTATTTATACCTTCAGTCGAGTCTCATGGCTCTGAGTAACTAAACCCAAGGCACCACAATATGCACTGGAGGTGGTAACCAGCCACCTGAAGCAAGCCAGCTGGCAGTCAGGCAGCTTTAGCAACAGTCCTTATTACTGAGGGTCAGGAGACCTCAGAGAACCTGAGAAAACCTGTAAGACCCCTGCTCAGAATAATGCAAGTATGTGCGTACAGAATTTGGGCTGACATTTTAGGAAGTGCATCAACACTCTACAGCTCATCCCTCAGATTTCCAGTTATCCATAGATCTCAGGTTTTAAAAGCCTGACTTGCAGGGTCTGCCTACAAAGAGATGGCGACAGTCCCCTTGCCTTTTTCTAATTCCATAAACCTGAGATTCCTGCTTTGAGCCCAAAAGGAAAAGTCACACACGTGACAAGGTGAGAAGAGAGTGAAGATCCTCTCAGTTCCACCTCCTACAATCACCAGTCAGTACCCTCTCCTGGCTTCTGCTAAGATGGACTGGGAAACACTTACCACCTACATGAAAGAGGAGAGAGAGACAAATCTGGGGACTTGTGATCATTGGGTAAACCTAAAACTGTCTAATGACAAATGATTTAGAAAATTAGAAAGAAGATCTATGTTTAAGGAAAATTTTACTACGAGTGTGTATGCCATAAAACCGCAAGACTAAGTAAGGTTTGTGAATTACGGAAGGACCCAGTGTGTCCAAACCCAGGTGTGCCTAAGCATTGCCTGGGGGGTTTTCCTTAAATGTATATTTATGGTCTCATCCCAGACAGACTGAATGAAAAAAATCCCTAAGAAAGAAACAGGGTATGTGTGTTTGTGTGTGTGTGTATATATATGCATACATACATGTGTAGACATAGACATTTTTGAACCAGATTTCCATAGTGATATTCAGACTGGAACGAGCCTGTAGACATGCACAAAGAAACCACTAAATAACAATATACAGATGTAGATGGCTTAGTTAAAAAAAATTGTAACAGAAAGTTAGATAGTTTGAGTTCTAACCCTGCCTTTGCCATTAATTTTCTGTGTAACCTGGGATAGATCATTTCATTTCTCTGGCCCCACCTTCTTCATAAAAAAAAAGAAAAGAAAGAAAAAAAAAGAGGAGAATAGACTAAATAATATTAAAAGGCTTTTCAATTTTCAAAATTTTATGAGCTCTTATCCAGTATAATCTGTAAATACCACTTAATGGAAAGACTGCATCAATTACAAGCAAATTCTAGAATACAACAAGTCACAAAAACTTTGGATGGATACTCAGGTACAACCTGACTACACTAAGTCCAAAGAAAGTAGGTTAAGAAAAAAAGTATAGCATGAGAGACAAACTTATCAGGCCCAAGAAGGGGAGCTTTAAAGTGCAACATAAAACAATACAGTGGTACACCTAACCAAGAGTCTAAAAATGCATGAAACAACAATGGACAGAATTGAAGGAAGAAACAGACAATTCAACAATGAAAGCTGGGGGTTTTATAACTCCATTCTGAATAATTTATAAAACAACTAGGCAAAAAAAATCAATGAAGAAATACAAGATTTGAGCAACATTATAAACCAACAAGGACAACAGACATCTATAAATTATTCCACCCAACAACAGCAGAATATACATTTTTGTTCAGTACACAAGGAGCATTCTCCAGGATAGACAATATGTTAGGTCATTAAGCAAGTCCCAATAAATGTTAAATAGAATTGACATTATGCAAAGTAGGTTCTCAGATCACAATGGAATGAAACTAGAAATAAATATCCAAAGGTAATTTGGGAAATCTATAAATATGTTGAAATTAAACCATACAATCTTAAATAATCAGTGACCCAAATAATAAATCACAGAGAAATTGGAAAATACTTTGAGGTGAATGGAAATAAAGCCACAACATCCCCAAACTTAAGGAATATGGCAAAAGCAGGGCTTAGAGAAAGAATTATGGCTGCAAATGTGTATATTTGAAGAGAGCTCTCAAATTAATTACCAAATCTTATACCATAAAAAAAAAACAGGAAAAAAAGAGCAAATGAATATGAAAAAAAGAGCAAAGCTAGGAAAAGGGAGGAAATAATGGAGACCAAAGTAGAAATAAATGAAATTTAAAAATTTAAAAAACAACAACAAAAAAAGTTAATTCTTTAAAAAGAACAGAATTGACCACTTTGAGCAAGAATGACAAATAAAATGGAGATAAGTTCAAATTATTAAAATCAGGAATGAAAGAAGGGACATCATTATCAAATTTATAAAAATAAAAGGGATTATATGAGGGGAGAGCCAAAAACCCCAGAATTTATTTATAAAAAATTGTGTATTTATTCTTACATGTTTCAACTCCAGTCACCTTCAAAGTACTCTTCATTTTACACAATACACCTATCAAGACATTTTTTTCTACTGTTCAAAACAGTTTTTGAACTTGTCAATTTTGATGCCTTTTACTGCTTCTGCCATTGTTTGTTTCACTTCTTCCACATGGGCAAAACGTTTCCCTTTGAGGACTTTTTTTTCATTCAGGGAAACAAACAAAAAAAATGTTGCTCAGGGTGAGATCAGGTGAATAGGGAGGGTGGGTATGGGGGTCATGCTGTTTTTGGTCAAAAACTGCTGAACACCTAGCAGGGTGTGGGCAGATGCACTTGTAAGTCACCCATCATGAAATGGGCAAACACGTAGAAAGAGTCTTCAGAAAATTTCACTGAAGCCTCTCACAACAATGCCAGCTGGTACACTGATACAGAAGTGTTCCTAGAACTCTTACCTAGCAGGGGAAGCCCCTTGTAAGTAGGATTTTATAAATAATTGAACATCAGCAATAAGATAACCTACATGACATGGATGAATTCCTAGAAGTGCTCAAACTACCAATAATGACTCAAGAAGAAATATATAACCTGATCATCTGAATAGACCTACAACATGTAAAGGGAATGAATTAATAATCAAAGGCTTCCTGAAAACAAAGGATTTTACTGGTCAGTTCTACCAAATGCTTAGTACAATTAGCATCAGTCCTTCATGAACACTTCCAGAAAAGAGAAGACTTTTCCCAATTCATTCTATCAGGTTTTTATCATCACAATACCAAAACCAGACAAAGATGTCTCAAGATATTAAGACTACAAACTAGTATCCTTGTAGAGATGCAAAAATTCTCAACAAAGTTCTAGCAAACTAAATCCAGTAACATATAAAAAGAATTATATACCAAGATTAAGTGAGATTTACCCCAGGAATTCAAGGTTGGTACAATATATTAAAATAAAGTTTAAAAACAATACATTAAAATAAATGCAGAAAAGAACATTTGGAAAATGTAGCAACTTTTTAAGATTTTATTTATTTATTTTTAGACAGAGGGGAAGGGAAGGAGAAAGAGAGGGAGAGAAACATCAATGTGTGGTTGCCTCTCGTGTTCCCCCTACTGGAGACCTGGCCTGCAACCCAGACATGTGCTCTTACTGGGAATTGAACCAGCAACCCTTTGGTTCAAAGGCCACACTCAATCCACTGAGCTACACCAGCCAGGGCAAATTTAGCAACTTTTAATGATGACAACACACAACAAAACATGGATAGAAGGTAATTTCTGAACCTGATAAAGTAATGTATGAAAAACCCACAGCTAATATCATACTTAATGGTTAAAAACAGTGTTTCTCCCTTAAGATTAGAAATAGGACAAGGATGTCTCCCTATTACTTATTCTCAAAACTGTTCTGGAGTTTCCAGCCAGGGTAATTAGGCAAGAAAAAGAAATAAAAGACACCCAGATTAGAAGGAAAAAGTGTAACTGTCTGCATCACTGATAACATAATCTTGTATACAAGAAAGTGTTCTAACTAATCTACCGAAAAACTATTACAACTAATACACAAGTTCAACACACTTGCAGGATGTGAGATCAATACACAAAAACATCATATTTCTATGCACTAGAAACAAATAACCCAACAGTGAGACTAAGAAAACTTCCATTTACAATAACATCAGGAAAAATAAAATACTTAGGAATAAATTTTAAAAAATAAATGCAAGATTTGTACACTATAAACTTCAAAACATTTTAGAAAGACCTAAATAAATGGAAACACATGACATTTTTATGGACAAAATTCTTATGAGTTGATAAAATAGCAATACTTCCCAAATTGTTTTATAATTAATTATAATCCCATCAAAATCTCAGCTACCTTTTTTGCAAAATTAACACACTGCCCCTAAATTTGTATGGAAATTCAAGGGACCCAAAGTAGCCAAAACAATTTTGAAAAGGAACAACAAAGTTGGAGGGCTCGCATTTTTTGTTCATGAAACTTACTACAAAAGCCACAGTAATAAGGACTGTATAGTACTGGCATATGGATAGACATGTAGCTCAATGGGACAGAACTGAGAATCCAGAAATAAACCTGCATTTTTTATAGGAATGCCAACACAGTTCACAGGGAGGAAAATATTGTTTTCATCAAAAGGTGTTGGGGCAACTAAATATCCACATGCTAAGGAATGAAATTGAATCTTACCTCATGTCATATACAAAAATTAATTCAAAGTGGATCAAAGTCCTAAATCTAGGAGCTGAAATTATAAAACTCCTAAAAGAAAACATAGTGACCTTGGACTACCTAATGGTTTCTTAAACATGACACCAAAAGCACAAGCAAAAAGAGAAAATATAAATCGAAGTTAACCAACATTTTTAATTGTTGTACTTCAAGTGATCCCATTAAGAAAGTTAAAAGAAAAGCCACAAATGGGAGATATTTGCAATTACACGTGATATGGGACATATATAAGTACACAGAATATGTAGAGAACTGTTACATAAAAAGACAAATAACTCAAATTTTAAAATGGGAAAAAAATTGAAGATATTTCTCCGAAGAAGATATAAAAGTGGCTAATAAGCCCATTAAAATATACACAACATTTTTGGTCATTAGTAAAATCCAGTTCAAACTTAACACCCAACTAGAATAGTTATAATCAAAAAGTCAGGTAACAGCAAGAGTTGGTGAGGAGGTGTAAAAACTGGAACCCTCATGTATTTTATATGGCAATGTAAACTGGTGTAGCCACTGTGAAAAATGAGTCTCCAGTTTTTCAAAAAGATAAATATACAGTTCCCAAATGACCCAGCAATTCCCCTTCTGTGTGTATGCCCAAGAGAAACAACAGCACATGTCCACACGAGAATCTGCATACAAGTGTCCTTAGCAGCATTATTCATAATAGCAAAATGTGGAGATGACACAAATATCCCTCGATTGATAAGCAAATAAACAAAGTACAGTGTATTCTTAAGTGGAATATCATGAAGCCATACAAAGGAATGAGGTCCTGATAGATGCTAAAACATGGATGAACATTGACTACACTATCCTACATGGAGAAGCCAGACACAAAGGCCACATACTATATAACTCCATACATATGAACTATTTGGGATGCGCAAATCTGTAGAGATAGAGGTTACATGAGAAGTTTCAGGGATCTGGGAGAAGGATAGGGTGTGACTGCTAATGAGTATGAGGGGCTTTTTAAGGGTGATGCATTCATTCTTTAATAGTGGTGATAGTTGTACAATAGGCTGCAAATAAACTAAAAAAATGAAATATACACTTTAAAAGGGTACGTTTTATGCTGTGTGAATCATACCTCAATAGAATTGCCATAAACACACAGACCAGTGTGCATGACACATGCACACATGTGCACATATGTGCACACATGTGCACACGTGTACGCACACCCTGCAGCGGTGATGCCTGCCTGGCAGCTGCAAAGGAAATGGGGGTGGCCATGCCAGCTTGCACAGTAAATCAGAATTGTACTGGTTCCCTGTGTTTAGAACCGATGGAGATAAGATGAGAAAGTTCCCCAAAGACAAAGGCTGTGAACACAACAGAAGTTTTAAAAATGAAAAACCCAAGGTTTGTGTACTACCTGGAGGAACTAGTGCCATCCCTTGTGCTCTTTGGACTTCCCTTCATGCAGGCAGCAGCTTTCCTCTGAAGGGTTACGTTAAATATGTATGCGTTGATATGCACATACAAGACTTACATTTGACCCACATCCTACAGTTTACAGAATATTTTCCATTCGTTAACTTACCGATTTTTAAAACACCTAACATCACTCTTGTTCCAAATCCACAGAAGCTCATGTGCTCACTTCAGCAGTACATATACTAAAATTGGAACGAGACAGAAAAGATTATCATGACCCCTGTGCAAAAATGACACCCAAATTCGCGGAACCTGAGGCTGTAGAGGACGAAGAGACTGGCCTAAAGTAACTCACTACAGGCCATGAAGTCATCTCCCACAGCAACACGGCAAAGAACAGACCGTGAACGGCAGGAAATAGCCACACTGTGTTATGAGTCCAACAATTTTGTAAATTAAACCACTTTTCTCCACACTGGCTTACTAAGAAAAATTTGGGCCTTTATCCAACTGTTGACTCAGTCCCCTGTTGCTTCTGCTGCCACCCTCCTGGAAAACTGTAAATACAGAATAACTGCTCCAGCAAGAGCATGCTGCCTGACGGCCTCGTCTGGCCTGGCCCTTCCCAGGTTTCCCTGAGTCGACACAAAATGTCACATCACACGCTGAAGTCACTGAGGCAAGAGCCCTGGGCCCTCTGAGTCTGCTAGTTAGGAAAGATCAGATCATCTGTGGTTAGTGGCCCTGTGGCCTCTACAAAGGTGTGACTGCCACGTTCCATCTACTGCCGCCACCACCACTATAGTTCATAGCTTTACATAAAGGGCCAGGAGCAGCACACTTGGGCAGTTGGGCGGCAGGTGGTGAGGTGGCCAGAGAAGAGGCAAACGCAGCAGGCCAGGGGAGCAGGGTTGGCCCCACTGCTCACAGGGATGCTTGTGACTTACCTTAGTAAGTAGGGGGTCCTACAAAGGGCAGTGATTCAACCTTTTCATAAGGGTAATCAATGAGATTTATTCCCATTAAATCATTGTAATTCCCACCTTAGGAAGGTAATGACTCTATTATCCCCATTTTATGTAGGAGAAACTGTGACACAGAGACTGAGAGGCTTGAACAGAGCCACAGGGGAAAGTGTGGAACTGGCACTTGAGTTCATGACCTGGGTGGGATTCAAGATAAGACTCTACGTGGGTGGACTCAGGCAGACGTTTTACCCACATGTCTCCGTCCTCTCATCTGTGAAGTAGTAGCAGCCTATTGGCCTATTTCAGGAGGTCTATTTCAGGAGGTTGTCATGAACCCCGCATGGGGCAGTACTGTGAGCACCCTTTGCACAGTGTAGACTGCTGCCTAAATGCTAATCATTCTTCCTGGCTCTGCACCTAGGGATCCCTTCCCTCGGGACTGCCCTTCTGCAGGGAGAGACAAAGCTACATGCATCAAGAGAAAATTACATGCCAGACACTGGGTGAATCTTTCACATACATTATCTAATTAAATAATTTTACAATTGTGCCCAGAAAGGTGTTATTATCCACATTTTGCCAGAAGAGGCACCTGAAGCCTGGATCACTTACTGATCAGGTACAAAGGGAATTCAGGTCTCCACATCGGAAGGCCACATACTCTCCCTTAATGAGGTCACAGCTGCCTGTGTGGAACATAGCCCAACATCTCATTCATGTTGTCTAGGGCCTAGCTCTTCCACAGACTCTTGCAACATACTCCGTGTGACCTCAGATGTTTCCATCTCTGTGGCCTGCAACACTGAAGAGAATGGGCTTGGGTACCTGGCCACCTGGGTTCAAGAATCAGTGTCCTCACTTAACAGTGTGCTCAAGCCCAGAGGAGAGTCACTGAATTGTACATAAGCCTCACTCCCCTCATCTGTAAATTGAGGCCATCGTTGTACACTTCATATCATTGTTGTGAAACTTAAGGTCCTATACATAAAGCTCCCTCCTATACATGGCACTCCATCCAGGCTCAGTCCATGACCACAAGGGTTGGAAGTGCCACACGCTGCCTCTGTTCCTACCTTCTGCCCCACTGCTTCTGCCCTTCCCAGGTTTATATATAATGGACAACCTTAGGAAGTCATTTGGGTTGCTTCTTCCTTCCAATACCTGTTGCCTAAGCAGTCACAGACCTTGCTCTCATCGCCCTCTTCCCGTGGAGCACAGCAATTCCCATGGCTCAGCATTAGGTTTGGTCGAGGGTCAGGGTCAGCTCCTCGGAGGCTAATAATCTGAAGGGCATTTGGACAGGGACTAGAACCAGCAGCATGGGGGAAGGAAGGGGAGGCAGAGCTCAGAGGAGGAGGGGCATGGCTACTGTCCCAGGAGTGGATGATGAGCCCCCAGTTTTCAGCTTGGGAGTTTTTTTCTCTTAAAGAATGTTCTGAGGCTGGAACAGGCTAAGGAAGCTTGGCCACCATCTATTTTTGACTATCTCAGGCCTTGAAAGACTGTGGTTCAAATACCTCTTTCAAATAGAACTGCCCTTCTTTGATAGTAGCTGTGCTCTTTCAAAGGCAGCATTAAGAGGTTTTAAATCAGATTTCTAGTTCCATCCCTGCAAAGATTCTTTGAGTGATTCAAAATAGGATCAGCCTCCCTGGTTCTGAGGACTGCGGCCATTAGTACCTGAGGCCAGGAGCACAGCTGGGGTACCATCACAGAGGTGGCTCACTCCAGCCTCCCCTTCAAGAGGAGGCAGATGGGGTGGGGGTGGGCAGGACCTTGTCCATGTGAAGGCACAGGCCTTGATCTTCAGCAGGGTTGCAGAGGGCCACAGACTTGGGTTCACCAGAATACCATCTGGGAGGTGTGTACACATGGGGTTAGAACACCGGGGTGCAGTCCTGATACATGGTCCTCATCTTGACCTCTCACTTCTCAGCCTCTCTCATTGCTGGGGTAGTCACTATTGTTCTCTAGCTCTCCATAAGCCCTCAGAGTGTTTTTGACACTGTTGGAAACTGACCTTTACTCAAAACCTGTACCAAGTGCCAGGCCAGGCCCTCATCTAAGAAACAGTGTCCCCAGGTTTGCCAGCTCCAAAGTTCCAAAATGCTTTAGTTTGCTCCAACCTGCCTTTTCCATATATAGTCCCACCTGGCAATGCCTAGTATTACTTCTTCCACCAGGACAGGTAAGTGTGTTGAGGGGCAGTATGAAGTCTGTGCTTTCTGCTCTTAATAGGCCTGGGCTTTATAAGCTGTGGGGGAGTCATCTGCTTCAAATTGAAAGAAATGAGGGAGGATGGAGCCCTCGGGGTAGGGGGAAAGAAGAGGTAACGTGTACTTTATGTAATACTCCGGGGTAAGACTTATACCTGCAGAAATGTGAAACACCTTCAAAGAGTTCAAGAGAAACACAAGAAAAACTGCAAAAGTCCTAAAACACATTATCTAAACCTTTACGAGCTTATTATCCAAGTGAATGGAACCAAAAATTCTCAACCTCTAGTTATCCAGATTTCTTAGTACAAGTGGACATTAAGAATAGTGAGATTCCATTTAACTACACTCCTGGTCGCAAATTCAGTCTTGTCAGTCTGTAATATATTCTGTCAGTTTACATGTAAGGACCTAACAAGCAAAATTAGATAGTCACAGTATGAACAAAAGATGGATCTCCAAAGTTACTAAACATTAACATCATGGGGTAGGCTGGTTATAGAGTTCATGAAAACAAAAGGATTAATAAGATGGGAAACAACCCAAAAGCAAGAACTATAATAGAACAAATTGAAAAACTTGAAGACAGCTCTGAGTGATTCTATTCTCCCCCAGGACTGGCCAGGGGCTGTCAGTCCCCTTCTGTGCCCAGAGACCAGAGGTTTCACAGACTTTGGGCTTAATAAAGGGCATGAAGAAATATTTCTTGCAGTGGTATAAGGCCATGCTTCTCATTTTCAGAAAGCTTTCACGAACATTAACTAATTAATTTTGTTCCACATAACTTGACACAACACCAGTGCTACACTTGTAGGAAGAAATATGTCAAAATGTCAAAGACTATTTATGGACCCAGGAAATTAACAAAGAATACAATGTACAGTCAGGAATGAACAGGTGAGAGAGAAGACATGGATAGAGCAAGTTAAAAGGATTACTACAATGGTGAGCTTTTCTGAAATTCATGAGGACTACAATTTTCTCCTTGGTCCCCTGCTCTCCTTAAGTGTAAATACCAGGGCAGTATGATATTCAAGTCCTGGATCTAGTCCTGACTCTGCCACATATGTAAAAGACATGTGGCCTTAGACAAGTCCCTGTGTGTCTGTAGGCCCACTTTCCTCACTGTAACACCTCTGATGTTCTATGAGTCTAGTTGTTATACAGCAGTTGTCTAGTCCAGGCCTCTGGACACACAAGGGTGTTGAGAACACTGGGAGAAAAGGATGATATTGGTAAGTGTATATGACCTGTGGCCAAAGCAGCATCTATCAGCAACTGACATTAAAACTGCTGTGAAAGTTTCCCTTGCCAGTGTGGTTCATTTGGTTGGAGAGTCATCCCAGAACTAAAAGTTTACAGGTTTGATTCCTGGTCAAGGCAGATACCTGGCTTGTAGGTTTGATTCTGGGTCCAAACGCATGTGATTGTGAGTCTGCCACCTACAGGAGGCAACCAATTGATGCTTCTCTCTCACACGATGTTTTCCTCTCTCCCCTTTCTTCTCTCCCTTCCTGTATTTCTAAAAGCAATGAAAAAATGTCCTTGGGTGAGGATTCAAAATATATAACTTCTGTGATAATTAATTCTCTGTTTTATATGAAATGAATGAATCACACTGGCCCTCCCTCCCTCACAAAGGTGGGCCTCATTCAGTCGATTGAAGATCTGAATAGAACAAAAAGGATGAGTAAGAGGGAAGACAATTTCTCATCCTGACTGTGGAGCTAGGACATTGGTCCTTTCTGACCTTTGGACACAGATTGAAACTATGACTAGTTTCAGGTCTCCAGCTCACTGACTGCAGACATTGGGATTTTTCATCCTCCATAACTGTGTGAGCAAATTCCTTATAATAAATCATGTACAGGCTCAGGTTAAGATGACAGAGTAGGTAAACACTGTCTTCATTTCCTCCCACAACCACATCAAAATTACAACTAAACTACAGAAAACCATTAGTGAGAACTGCCTGAAAGTTAGATGAACAGGAGGCTATAAGTAAGGACCTACAGAAGAAGCCATGTCATGACTGGAAACATAAAAAAGGAAGCATAAACATAAAAAGAACCAGTCAGAAATGAAGAATCAATAATTGAAATGAAGAATACATTGAAGGGAATCAACAGTCGAGTAGATGAAGCAGAGGATCAAATTGAAGACTGGGAAGATAAGGTACAGAAAAGGCCCAATTAGAACAGCAAAAGGAATCCAAAAGAAATGTTTCCTAGTTTCAGAACCTCTGGGATAACATCAAGCATATCAACATTTGCATCATACCAGGAGAAGAGAAAAAAAGAATTTGAAAATCTATTTGAAAAAATAATAATGAAAAAAGTTCCTAACCTGGTCAAGGAAATAGACATACAAGTCCAGGAAGTGCAGAGAGTTCCAAACAAGAAAAACCCAAAGAGGCCCAAACCAAGACACATAATTAAAATGCCCAAGGTTAAAGACAAAGAGAGACTATTAAAAACAGCCAGAGAAAAGCAGTTAGTGACCTACGCAGGAGCTCCATAAGACTGTCAGATGCTTTCTCAACAGCAATTTTTCAGGCCAGAAGAGATTGGCACAAAATATTCAAAGTGATGGAAAGCAGGAACCTACAACCAAGATTACTCTACCCAGTAAAGTTATCATTTACAATTGAAGTACAGGTAAAGAACCTCCCACATAAGAAAAAGCTAAAGGAGTTCATCACCACCAAACCATTATTGCAAAAGAAGTTAAAGGGACTTCTTTAAGAAGAACAAAAAAAGAAAAAAAATATGAGTAATAAAATGGCAACAACTACATATCTATCAATAATTACTTTAAATGTAAATGGATTAAAAGTTCCAATCAAAAGCCATAGGGTGGGGCTAAATAGATTTTTTAAAAAGTAAGATCCTTACATATGCTGCCTATAAGACTCATTTCAGATCAAAAGGTATACATTGACTGAAATAAAGGAATGGGAAAAGATATTTCATACAAAGGGAGGATTTCAGGAGACAGTGGAGGAATGAATGGAGATCACACTAATCTCCCAGGACCAGTCTGGAATTACAACTAAATTGTGGAGGAATCACCCAGAACAAACAATGGAATGATAGCAAGAGAGAAGCCTTATAACCTCGGACAGACAGAAGAATCAGCTTCAGCACAACCTGACTGCACCTGCACAACAGCATACAAGATGTGGGGGCAGAGTGACCATCAGTCAACCAGCTGGAGGGGGGGACCCACCAAAGAATGACCCAAAAACAATCAAAACCCAATTATATCCAGAGAGCTCACAAAAATGACATAAAGTGCATCCCAGGAGCATCAAGTTCTAGAGATCAAAGAGACTGTGCCACTGAATCTCACAGGTCTCCTACCATTGAAGTTCACACAACAAAGATAGGGAGTCAAAACTGATTAATTTAAGAAGCAGAAGCTAACAAGAAGAATCTCTCCAAAAAATGGGAAGACAAAGAAACAACCCCCAAATGAAAGGAAAGGAGGAATCCCCTGAAAGGGTGCTAAATAAAATAGAGGCAAGTAAACTATCAGATATTGAGTTCAAAACAATAGTTATAAGGAAGCCCAATGAGCTCAGTGAGAATTATCAAAAACTACAGGGAAGCTATAAGGAGCCTACTGTGAACTACATCGGCATGAAAAAGGACATAGAAACTATCAACAAGAGTCAAGAGGAAATGAAGAATACAATTTCTGAATTAAAGAACATAGTAGAAGGAATCAAAAGCAGGCTAGATGAAAGGGAGGATCAAATCAGTGAGCTAGAGGAAAAGGTAGAAAAAACTCCCAGAAAGAGAAAGAAAAGGAAAAAAGACTCAAAAAGAATGAAGAGGGGTTAAGAGAAATGCAGGAGAACATGAAATGCACTTATATCTGTATAATAGGGATACCAGAAGGAGAAGAAGATGAGCAAGGGATAGAAAACTTGTTTGAAAAAGTAATGATAGAAAACTTCCCTAATTTGATGAGAGAAAAAGCCACACAAGTCCAGGAAGCACAGAGGGTCCCAATCAAGATGAACCCAAAGAATCCCACTCCAAAACACATCATAATTAAAATGTCAAAATTTAAGACAATGAAAGAATCTTAAAGGCAGCAAGAGAGAAATAGGAAATAGTGTACAAGGGAGCCCCAATAAGGCTAGCAGCTGACTTCTCAATGGTAACTCTCCAAGCCAGAATGGAATGGCAAGAAATATTCCAAGTAATGAAAACCAAAGTCCTGCAACCAAGACTACTTACCCAGCAAGGCTCTCAATTAAAACAGAAGGTGAAATAAAGGAGTTTCCCAGACAAAAAAAAAAGGCTCAAAGAATACATCTCCTCCAAACCAGCTCTGCAAGAGACGTAAAGGGTATGCTTTAAGAAAATGAAGAAAAAAGACTCAGAGAGAGAGGAACACAGATACAAAAGGGGGAAATCATTAAGTACCTATCGATAATAACCTTAAATGGATTAAATGCTCCAGTCAAAAGATATAGTGTGGATGAATAGCTAAGAAAACATGACCCACACATATGCTGCCTACAAGAGACCCACCTCAGAACAAAAGACCTACACAGACTGAAAGGGAAGTGTTGGAAAACAATATTCCAAGCAAATGGACAGAAAAAAAACAACAGGGTAGCAATAACTATATCCGACAAAACAGACTTCAAAACAAAATCCATAGAAAGAGGCACTTCATAATACTCAAGGGAATAATCCATTCAAGAAGACGTAAACATTGTAAACATATATGCACCCAATATAGGAGCACCCAAATATATAAGGAAAATCTTGGAGGACTTCAAGAAAGCTATAGACAGCAACACACTTATACCAGGGGACTTTAACACTCAGCTGCCAAAAATGAATAGATCTTCCAAACAAAATATCACCAAGGATATTGTGGAACTGAATGATGCATTAGATCAAATGTACTTAACTGATATATATAGAACCTTTCATCTCAAAGAAGCAGAATACATATTCTTTTGAAATGTACATGGACCATTTTCAAAGATAGACCAGATGGTAGGACACAAAACAAGCCCCAACAAAATCAAGAAAATTGAAATCATATCAAGCATTTTCTCAGACCTCAAGGTATTGAAACTAGAAACCAACCTCAAAGAAAAAACTCAAACACATTTAAACTCATAGAGACTGAATAGCATGCTATTAAACAATGAATGAGTCAATAATGAGATCAAGGAGGAAATCAACAAATTTCTGGAAACAAATGAAAATGAATACACAACAGTCCAAAACTTATGGGACACAGTGAAGGCAGTCCTGACAGGGAAGTTCATAGCCATAGAGGCCTATCTAAAAAAGATAGAAACATTTCAAATAAACAACCTACATCTACAAGAACTGGAGGAACAAAAACAAAGCCCAGGGCAATTAGAAGGAAGGAAATAACAAAGATCAGAGCACAATTAAATGACACAGAGACTAAAAGAACAATTCAAAGGATCAATAAATCCAGGAGCTGGTTCTTTGAAAAGATAAACAAAAATCAACAAACTTTTAACCAAACTCACCAAGAAAAAAAGAAAAAGGACACAAATGAAAGAGGAGAAATTACAACTGATACCATAGAAATACAAAGAATTGTAAAAAATTGCTATGAACAGGAATCTGCCAAGAAATTTGAAAACATGGGTGAAATGGAAAAATGTCTAGAAATATGTAATCTTCCAAAATTGAATCGAGAAAAAGCAGAAAGCCTGAAAACACTGATAAGAGCTGGTGAAATTGAAGCAGTTATTGAAAAACTCCCAGCACACAAAAGCCCTGGACTGGATGGTTTCACAGGAGAATTTTACAAAACATTTAAGGAAGAGCTAACCTCTATCCTTCTGTAACTATTCCAAAAAAATCCAAGAAGAAGGAAGATTCCCAAACTCTTTTTATGAGGCCAGCATTACCCTAATCCCAAAACTAGACAAAGACACAACAAAGAAAGAAAACTACAGGCCAATATCGCTGATGAACATAGATGCTAAAATCCTAAAAAAAATATTGGCAAACTACATCCAGCAATACATTAAAAAGATCATACATCATGATCAAGTGGGATTCATCCCAGGGATGCAAGGATGTTACAATATTTGAAGATCAATAAGTGTAATACATCACATAAACAATAGGAAAGACAAAAATCACATGATCATATCAATGGATGCAGAAAAAGCATTTGATAAAGTACAGCACCTATTTATGATAAAAACGCTCAGCAAAGTGGGAGTACAGGGAGCATACCTGAACATAATGAAGGCTATATATGAGAAACCTACAGCCAACATCATAGTCAACAGGCAAAACCTAAAAGATTTCCCACTAAGATAGTAACAAGACAAGGTTGTCCACTTTCACCACTCCTATTCAACATAGCATTCAAAGTTCTAGCCATAGTGATCAAACAAGAAAAAGAATTAAAAGTGATCCAAATTGGAAAGTAGAAAATAAAACTGTCATTGTTTTCAGATGACATGATAGTATACATAGAAAACCCTATAGATTCCATCATAAGACTACTCAACCTAATAAGTGAATTTGGCAAAACAAAAGATATAAAGTCAATATTCAGAAATCAAAGAAAATTTTGTACACCAACAATGAACTATCAGCAACAGAAGTCAAGGGGAAAATCGCATTTGCTATAACAAGAAAAATAAAGTACCTAGGAATAAACTTAACCAAGGATGTAAAAGACCCATACTCAGAAAATTATACAACACTGAAGAAAGAAATTAAGGTAGACACAAACAAATGAAAGCATATACCATGATCATGGATTGGAAGAATTAACAACATCAAAATGACCATACTACCCAAAGCAACTATAGATACAACACAACCCCTATTCAAATACCAATGACATATTTCACAGATATAAAACAAACATTTCAAAAATTTATATGGAACCATAAATGACCCCAAACAGCCTCAGCAAATTTGAGGGGGAAAAAACAAAGTAGGAGGGATCACAATACCTCATATCAAACTATATTACAAGGCCACTGTAATCAAACCAGTCTGGTACTGGCATAAGAACAGACACATAGACCAAACAAACAGAATAGAGATCCCAGAAATAAGCCTATGTCTCTGTGGTCAATTGATATTTGACAAAGGAGGAAGAAGCATAAAATGGAGTAAAAATAGCCTCTTCAACAAATGGTGTGGGGACATCTGAGCAGCCACATGCAAAAAAATGAAACTCAACCACCAACTTACACCATACACAAAAATAAACTCAAGATGGATAAAAGACTTAAATGTAAGTCATGACATCATATAAGTCCTAGGGATGAACATAGGCAAGAAAATTTGAGGTATTCCATGCAGCAGTATTTTCACGGGTATGTCCTCTAGAGAAAAGGACATAAAGGAAACAACAAACATATGGGACTTCATCAAATCAAAAAGCTTCTGCATGGCTAAAGAAAACATCAGAAAAATGAAAAGGGAAACAATTCTATAGGAAAATGTATTTGCCAGTGATACCTCGGACAAGGGTTTGATCTCCAAAATATAGAAAGGACTCACATGACTCCACACAGGGAAAACAAATCCAATTAAAGAATGGGCAAAGGACCTGAGCAGACACTTCTCCAAGGAAAACATACAGAGGGCCCACAGACACATGAAAGGATGCTCAGCATCACTAGCCAACAGAGAGATGCAAATTAAAACCACCATGAGATATCACTTCACACTGGTCAGAATGGCTGTCATAAGCAAATCAACAAACAACAAGTGCTGGCAAGGTTGTAGAGAAAAGGGAATGCACTGTAGTGCATTGTTGGTGGGAATAAAGACTGGTACAGCCACTGTGGAAAACAGTATGGAATTTCCTCAAAAAACTAAAAAAGGAACGTTGTTTTGATGCAGCAATTCCACTGCTGGGATTATACCCTAAGACTCTGAAACACCAATTCAAAAAACCCTATGTAACCCAATGTTCATAGTAGCGCAATTTATAATAGTGAAGTGCTGGAGACAGTCTAAGTGCCCATCAGTAAATGAGTGGATCAAAAAACTGTAGTGCACTTACACAATGGAATACTACTCAGCAGAAAGAAAGAACTCCTACCCTTCACATCAGCATGGATGGAGTTGGAGAGCATTACGCTAAGTGAAATAAGCCAGGCAGTGAGAGACAAATACCATATGATCTAATCTATAAGTGGAACCTAATCAACAAAACAAACAAGTGAGCAAAATAGAACCAGAGTCATGGAAATAAAGAACAAACTGACAGTAACCAGAGGAAATGGGGAGACAAATAATGAAGGAGAGAAGGGAAAGAGTTGTCAAGGAACATGTATAAAGGACCCATGGACAAAGACAATGGCAGTGGGAGGAGGATTGCATGTGGGAGGTGGGAATCAGTAGGGAGGGGAAGAGTAATGGGAGGAAAATGGGCACAACTATAATTGAACAATACAAAAAAGGCAAATGAAAGGGGGGGAAAGGTGGGGTAGCAATACTTACAGTAGACAAAACAGACATTAAAACAAGGCTATAAAATAAAGAAGAACCCAGCAATTCCACTTCTATGTATTTATCTAAAAAACCCAAAACACTAAATCAAAAAGACATATGCATCTATGTACTCATAGCAGTGTTGTTTACAATAACAAAGATATGGAAGCAACTTAAGTGTCCATTGATAGATGAATGGATGAAAAAGAAGAGGCACATATATACAATGAAATATGACTCGGGCATAAAGAAGCATGAAATCTCGCCATCTGCAACAGCATGGATAGAACTAGAGGGTATCATACTAAGTGAAATAAGGCAGGCAGAGAAGACAAATACTGTTATTTTACTTACATGTGAAATCTAAAAAACAAAATACTTAAAAAAAACAGAAACAAACTCATAGATAGAATATTTTGATGATTGCCAAATGGGAGGGGGGCTGAGGGGCTGAGTAAGAAAGTTGAAGGGATTAAGAAGTATGAATTGATATAGCAAAATAGTCATGGGGATATAAAACACAGCATAGGGAATATAGTCAATAATATTGTAGTAACTATGTATGGTGCCACATGGTACTAGACAGACTTATTGGGGTGATCCCTTCACAAGATATAGAAATGTCTAATCACTGTATATCTGAAACTAATATAATATTGTATTCCAGCTGTAATTAACATTTTAAATATTCTAAAAACTAAAAAATATATCATATATATAATTTTAGGTAGATAAATATTCTATCATACTGATGTATCACAATTAGCAGGATATTTACATCTTGTTGGTTCTCTCTCTGGAGAACCCTTGCTCACACAACTTCCCAGAGCATCTTTGATATAGATGACTCAGAGAAGATGGCTAAAATCCTCTTCTAGGAGACGTTTGCTGCCACATGCTTATAGACATTGAAATAAGAATAAGCTCATGTGGTTCAACATAAAAATATGTGAAAATAACATTGTAGAACACAGCTTTTGTCAGGCCTTTAGTGAAGCCATATGTCACATATGAAGGAGTATAACCTAAGCCTGGGACTGAAAAGGTTAGGAGAAAAGCCATAAATACAGCAAAATAGGAAAAAGAAGGCCCTTGGAGGACAGATAGTTGAGTGAGTGCATCAGAAACAGATATAGAGGACTTCCAGCCAAGATGGAGGCATTGGTAGTTGCACTGTGCCTCTTCACGCAACCAAAACTAAGGACAACAAAAATTGAGAAACAAAAAACAACCAAAACAGAGAGAAATGCACTGAATGGAAGTCAGACTACCGTACATCCAGACTGGTAAGGAGGGGCGGAGTCGGAGGCCTACAGAGAGGGGTTGAGGGGTCCTGGCAGGAAAAAGCGCTGGCTGGCAGACGCGGAGCCACGCAGGGTGCAGAAGGCAGCTGACAGACCGGTGGCAGACCCTGGGCACGGGAGGCAAGGAGCAGACCCAGTAAGGGGCATAAGGCTGCTGCCTGTGCACAGCCACACATTCGAGCGCAGACAAACTAAGTGAAAACGGGCAGCGACACAGACCGCGCAACCCAGGGATCCAGCGCTGCAGGAAAACAAAGCCTAAGAGCACCGACTGAAAACACCTGTGGGGGTTGAGGCCAGGAGATTCTCTCAGCCTCACAGGAGGCTCCACGGGGAAACCCACAGAGTCCGAAAAAGTACGCAAGCCCACCTGCCTGGGAGCCAGCACAAGAAGGGCCCAGTTTGCTTGTGGGAGGTGGCAAGGGGGACTGAGGTCCTGGAGAGAGTGGAGCAGGCACCATTGTCCCCTCTCAGACCCCGCCCCCACATACAACCCAGCGACTGGGTTGCCCCGCCCTGGTGAACACCTAAGGCTCTGCTGCCCACACATAACAGCCACAACCAGACCAAAGGAAAATAAAAAATAAAAAAGATGGCTCAAACAGAATTAAAGCCCCAGAGCCAATTTTTTTTTAAGTGACCAAGAGATAGCCAACCTATCAGATGCACAGTTCAAAACACTGGTGATAAGGATGCTCACAGAATTGGCTGACTTTGGTCATAAATTAGATGAACAAATGCAGGCTATGATAAGAGAAATGAAGGAAAACGCACAGGGAACCAATAGTGAGGGGAAGAAAACTGGGACTCAAATCAATGGAGTGGACCAGAAGGAAGAAAGGAACAACCAAACAGAAAAGAATGAAGGAACAAGAATTCAAAAAAAATGAGGAGAGGCTTAGGGACCTTCAGGATACCTTTAAATCTCCCAACATCCGAATTATAGGGGTACCAGAAGGGGAAGAGGAAGAGCAACAAATTGAGAACTTATTTAAACAGATAATAAAGGAGAACTTCCCCAATCTGGCAAAGGAAATAGACTTCCAGGAAGTCCAGGAAGCTCAGAGAGTCCCAAAGAGGTTGGACCCAAGGAGGAACATACCAAGGCACATCATAATTACATTAGCCAAGGTAAAAATGAAGGAGAGAATTCTAGAAGCAGCAAGAGACAAGGAGACAGTAACCTACAAAGGAGTTCCCATCAAACTGTCAGCTGATTTCTCGAAAGAGACCTTACAGGCAAGAAGGGGTTGGAAAGAAGTATTCCGAGTCATGAAAGGCAAGGACCTACATCCCAGATTGCTCTATCCAGCAAAGCTTTCATTTAGAATGGAAGGGCAGATAAAGTGCTTCTCAGATAAGATCAAGTTAAAGGAGTTCATCGTCACCAAGCCCTTATTCTATGAAATGTTAAAGGGACTTATCTAAGAAAAAGAAGATTAAAAATAGGAACAGTAAAAACAAAAAGTCATCAAATGGAGGGTTAGCAACAGGGAAGTGGGAGGAGGAGAGAGGGGGAAAAGATTTGGAGAATAAGTAGCATAGACAATAGCTAGAAAATAGACAGGGGGAGGCTAAGAATAGTATGGGAAATGTAGACACTAAAGAACTTATAACACATGGACATGAACTAAAGGGGGGAATGTGGGTGGGAGGGGGTGGGCAGGGTGGAGGGGAGTGAAGGGGGAAAATGGGACAACTGTAATAGCATAATCAATAAAATAAAGAATAAAAAAAAAGAGATACAGAGGTAGACAGTTAACATGTAAGAAGGATTGTAGTGTGGAGCACTTTTCCACCATGGGACTACAGCCAGGAAAGTCTGGTTTAAAATGAAGAAGATGGAAGATTGAAGGCAATTTATTCACAGCAAGAGGATTCTGATACCTGGATTATAAAAGAAAAGCAGTATAAACATTACTCAAGGTCTCACAACTCAACATTTTGGCACATCCTTCCAATGCTTTCTCTAGGATCTCTCTCTCTCTCTCTCTCTCTCTCTCTCTCTCTCTTTCCCTCTCTTTCCCTCTCAACTTACCTCCCATCAACTTACCTATTCATTTCCCTTACAACAATTTCATAACTTTATGAACATTTTTTCTAAATAATCAACTACTTCTCTACACAATAATTTTTAAGTAGATGAACAGTTTTCTATCATATAAGTGAATCACTATTTATTTAACCAATTTCCCATTTGTGGGCATTTACATTCCTTCCAATTTTTACTCTTTCAAGGCATACTAGGATGAATATCCTTGTACTCAAATTACATTTTTACATTTCCTGGTTGTTTCTTTAGAATAAATTTCTAGATGTGGAATTGCAGGGTCAAAAGTTGTGACCTGCATAAGGATTGTGATACCTAATTGAACCCCCTCTGTAAACAGACCACTTACATTATCTCCAACAATAAAGAAGAGTACCTGTCTCTCTATGCTATTGCCAACCTTGGGTATAATTTTTTGTTGTTTTATTTTTGCATAAAGTGATTTTGTGAAAGAAAACAATCAATGAGAACATTTTGTGAGTGAAGTGGCACCAGGCTGGCCCTTGAGTGTGTGGTAAGATTTCAATAAGTAGAGTAGCTGTGGAAGGGCACTTTAAGGCCAGAGATGCAGCATAGCAGCTTAGACACGGATGCTCTTTGGGTAACCCGGTAGTCCAGATGGACTGACATGCAGGAGTCCTGGGTAACTCTGGAGGATTAAACTAAAAAGGCAGGCTAGCATGTGATTACAGGGGTCCTTGAATAGCATCCTAAGGATCTGAGATATTATTTCACAGCAATTGGAAGCCATTAGCAGTTTCTGAGCAGGGGATGTGTTTTTGCACACTATCCTAAGGGTGCCAAGGACCTGCCAAGAAGGTTGTTAAGTGGCAGGATCAGTTTTCATAGTTTTGACAGTAACCAGGAAACATGTCTATTTTTCCCACTCTGGTGTGACGTTGAGGTTGGAGCACTTCACTCATGTTCCAACATGCTTCCTATTAAGAAAACAAAACCTCACCTGAACAAATCAAGAAGGGCAAGAGAAGAACAAATGTATACAGACCCAGCAAACAGAATGCAGGAGGGCCTGCAAGTAGCACTTGATAATTTATCTCAGTCCTTATTTCTCTCATCAATATTTTATGACACCAGGAAACTCCAGCTTCATTTTCTGGTAATGAATTTATCATGAGACCAAGAGCGAGTTACTGAAGCAGATGCCTGGGGAGGCTGGGCAGAAGGGCAGCTCCACACCTCAGCCTGCTGGCTCTGCCACCCTGCAGGGCACAGGTGCTGCCTGGTCAACCAAGAGAGCCTGGGCCCCAGCGATGGGGCTTCCCTTGATGTGGATCACTGATTCCCCAAATAAACTCTCTTTAGAAAATGCCTTTCCTCGCTGGGAGGCTGCATAGTGTTAGGAAGGTTAGTCAACAACTGTGATTAATCACCCACTGGGCATAGAACCCAATAATAGAACTGGGGGAAAATAAACATATTCAAGTAGCAGCCATTGTTCTCAGAGAATTTGCAATCTTTGTCCTTGGTCCAACATCCACAGACCGCTTGGAGCATAGTAGGCACTCAAAAATGCCTTCAACATGCCTGAGTAACTGCTGACAGCTGCCCTGAAGGGTCCTGCTGTCTCCTTTCAGCTCTAAATCTGACTCTCTGTAACTGAGGGAAGTCACTTTATATAGCCTGACTTCAGAAATCTTACTTTACAAAGTGGGGAAAAAAATACTCACAGCAGCAGACACTTGGATAGCATTTGCTATGTGCTTCCAAAGGTATATATATTAAATTAATTTTTATAACAAACCCAAGACAGATGCTGTTATTACTTGTATTTCACAGATGAGGGCATCTATGCCTAGATAGATTAAGGTCCTTGCTCAAGGTCACAGAGCTAGTTTTGAATTCAGAATCTGCAGTCTTAATCACCTCATTATACCATCCTATATCACCTATACTGGTAAGGTAGAACTCATTTTTGTGCAAATAACAAAAAAAAAGCATTAAACCCTACTTTAGTTAGCTTAAGCAAATTTATTGGCCAACGGAAAATTCAAGATATATTACTGGTATCGAGTATGGCTTCATGCAGGGCCTTAAATTATGCCACCAGGACTCAGTTTCTCCCTCTATCAGCTGTGCTATCCATCTGGGGCCCCACTCTCAGACAGGCCCCCTGATGCATTTAAGGAGGCTGCCATCACCGCATGTCTTAAATTCACAGAGCACTTAATTAGTGCAAAAAAACAAATGTCTTTCCCAATATTCCTAGCAAGGGTTCCATTGTATGTCTTTGGCTCACATCAGTCCATGTGATCTAATGGCCAAAGAAATGCAACGTGCTAATTAGTGGAGACCTAGGTCAAACACTCCACCTGTCAGTAGTGGTGGGGGGTGGGGGGGGTTGGGGAGCCCAGTCTGAACACACAGCTAGTGTGTGGATGAGGTAGCCGCACAGAGGGAAAGCAGGAGACAGCCATCAAAGAACAGGAAATAGATGTTAAGTAGCAAAAGCAACATATGTCCATCCATACTGTTTCTTCTTGCTACACGTAGAAAAATATTGAAATGCTGATGGAAAGACATCAATTGGTGTAACTATCAAAAAGAAGATGAAATATCTTTTAGCTCAACTCTTCCACAAAAGTAGAGACCATCAGCCAGCCTGGGAGCTAAGACATCATCTAGCATTCTCCTCCCCACTGACTCCTCTCCAAACCCTCAGGACCATTTTCTGCTTTTCAGACACACCTTGGAGCCTCTTGTCTCAGGCCTTTGTAGTGCCACTTCCTTCTGCCTACAATATGTGTCCCCTAGCGATCCATGTGTGTGCCTCCTTCCTTTCATTCAGATCTCCCCCCATGGGCTACCCTTACAAAAAAGACTTTTCCAACCTTCCTTTTACTCTTAGTACTTTAATTTTTCTAAAGCCATCATCACTGTTTTAGAGTCTACATATTGTGTGTTTTCTGTTTCCTCACTAGAAGGAAGGAACAGAAGCTTTGTTTTGTTCCATGCTGCCTCCCTATACATAATAGGGATGTATCAGACACATAATAGATACTCAGCAAATATCCATTTAATGAGTGAATGAGGCATTAGGAAGTTTCTCTGACTATGGTTAGCATGATCCAGGCTATTGTAGAGAATCTGGGAAGGAAGGAGGTACAGGAGAGAAGGCTTGAGAATACCTGCAGATGCCAGGCCTGGGTGGTGGCACCCCCACAGCCCTATGTGCTGCCACCACCAGCATGGCACAGTGCAGCCAAAGGCATGTCTAAAGGCTGAAGGCATACAGTCAGAAGACAGAGAGTGGGGGTTTATAGAAAAGGCTAGCAAAACTAAGAAGAAACAAAGAAGCAAAATTGGAAATATGCCACCATCAGTCCCTATGCCATGGTCACTTGTCTGGTCAAGCCAGGAGTGTAGGGATGGTCCTTTGACCCCTCGGTGTACTATTACAGAATTGCATCTGAAAAATGCACATGAAGCCCTGACTGGTGTGGCTCAGTTGCTTGGGCATCATCCTGCAAAGTGAAAGGTTGCCAGTTCAATTCCCTATCAGAGCACATACCTAGGTTGCAGTTTGGCCCCTGGTCAGAATGCATATGAGGGGCAACCAATCAATGTTTCTCTCTCACATCAGTGTTTCTTACCCAATCTTTCTCCCTCCCTTCCACTCTCTCTAAAAATAAATAAATAAAATATTTTTTAAAAAATGAACATGAAAAAAAACCCTGAAAAATTATAATTGTGTTGTCTCACTGAGCATTATAAATCTATTTTCATTGAGAAAACTAAAATAAGACTCATATTCAGATATGACATTTACTACACAGATTGATGACCTCCTAAATAGACCTGAGTTAGAAAAGTAAAATAATTTCAGAAAATCATAATATAAACACCCACAGTTTTAGGGAAATATACATAAAATTCATCATACAAGTCATATGGTATAATAATGGTTTATTTTTCCCCCTTTTAAAATTGGTTTAGTCTTTCCCATTTCCCCACAGGGTAACCTCTGATCTACTGAATATGCAAAGTTCATTTATTGGAAGGTAACATTATTGCTCATATTGCACCATTTGAAGACCATATATATTGTGCAAAAATCTCATCTTAATCTATGAGGCAAAAATTATGTTATCTACTTTTTATTAAATTTCTGATAAACTAATAAATGATTAAAAAGTTCTTTGAAAAGATGGGATGCTCACTCCTGTGACCAGTCTGTACATGGGCATGAAAGCTAAATGTTCAGGATTGTAGTCTCAGGTGACCCAGAAGTCCAGTGACAGGGAAGGCGACCACTGGGCTCTCCTCCTGCTTTATAACCAGTCTTTTCAAGACTGTTCAAACTCACATTTCCTTCATAAGCCCTGTGGCCAGCACACCAGAAGTCTAGCCTTCTCTCTGCAGGAAAGAAAAGCTGTAGGAAAAGAAGCCTTTCACTCCAGCCATACTCGCTACTTCTGCTCACGAACACATAGCCACCTACCTCATTGTTGTTCATTCCTGAATCTCCTTTTCCTCTTCTTTTCACCTTCAAGACGCAGCCACAAAGCCTTTGCTTATCACTAACAGTGAACGTGTACTGAATGCACTCGTGATTGTACCAAGGGTTCTATACACGTTACTTCACTTCACCCTAACAATAACCATGAGAGTATGTAGAAGTGGGGGGTGGGGCAGAAAACATTGCTTCGCTTTACAGGTGAGAAGATAGAGGTCTGAAGAGGTTAAGAAACTTGTCCTGGGCCTCCAAGGGCTGGCAATGCTGATGTAAGAGCCCAGAGCCACCCAGAGCCTGGACTCTCCATACCAGAGACATCAGCCACTGGCATTTCTGTCTCCCCGTAGCCACCAACCTCAGCTGATAAACCCTGGGGTGACCCTCTTGACTTACTGGGGAAAAAAGGTATAAATGCTATTTTTTATGTTTCTATTGTGATAAAAATATGTAACATAAGATTAACCATTTTAAACATTTTTCAGTGTGCAATTTAGTGGCATTAGTATATTCTTATTGTTATGCAACCACCACCACTGTCATCTCCAGAATCTTTTCATTATTTTATGCTAGAATTCTGTACCCATTAAACACTGATTCTTCATTCCTCCCTACTCCTAGCCTCTATTCTATATCCTGTCTCTATGTATTTGACTGTTTTCAGGTACCTCATATATAACTGTATGGAATCATACAATATTTGTCTTTTTGTGAGTTTATTTTCACTTAATGTTTGCAAGTTCTATCCATGTTATAGCATGGATAGACACTTCATTTCCTTTTAAGGTTGAATATTCCACTGTGTGTGTGTGTGTGTGTGTGTGTGTGTGTGTGTATGCCATACACTTTTATCCATTTATCTGTCAATAAACATTTGGGTTTGTTTCTGTTTTTTGGCTATTGTGAATAATGCTGCTATGAAGATTGGTATACAAATATCTATTCAAGTCCCTGCTTTCAATTTTTATGGGGACATACCTAAAAGCAGGATTGCTGGATCATATTGTAACTCTGTGTTTTATTTTTTGAGGAATCACCAAACTGTTCTGCACAGCAGTTGCACCATTTGACATTATCAACAGAAATGCACAAGAGTTTTAATTCTTCACATCTCGGCCAACATTTGTTATTCTGTTATTTTGGTAAGAGCCTTTCTTAAGGGCATAAAGTAATGTCTCATTGTGGTTTTAATTTGCCTTTTCCTGATAACTAGTGATGATGAGCATGATTTATCACACTTATTGTCCATTTGTATGTCTTCTTTGGAGAAATGCCTGTTTAATTCCTCATATTTTATTGATGATGGTGTTTTTTTGTTGTTGTTGGATTGTAGGAGTTCTTTATATATCCTGATATTAATTGCTTGTCATATATATGATTAGCGAATATTTTCTCCCATTTGGTGGATTGCTTTTTCACTCTGTTGATAGAGTCCTTTCATGAACAAGTTTTTTAAGGATTTTGATGAAATACAATTTATCTATTTGTTGTTGTGGTGGTGGTTACTACGTATACTCATTGCCAAATTCAATTATCATGAAGGTTGTTCTCTATGTTTTCTTGTGTTTTATAGTTTTACCTTTTACATTTAGGTCTTTGATCCATTTTGAGTTAATTTTTGTATATGGTGTAAGGTAGATAAGGGTCCACTTTTCCAACACCATTTTTTAAAGAGATCGTCCTGTTCCCATTCTATGTCTTGACTCTCTTGTTGCAAATCAACTAACCAATAAAGAAAACTCATAGGTACATAAAAAAAGAAAAAAGAAAATCAATTGACTGTATACAGAAAGACTTATATCTGGTTTCTCTATTCTATTGTCTTATACATCTGTCTTTATGCCAGTACCACATTGATTGTGATTAGTGTAGCTTTGTAGTAAGTTTTGAAATCCAGAAATGAGTCCCACAAGTGTGTGGGTTTTTTTTCAAGATTGTTTTGGCTTTTTAGCATTCTTTGAGATTTCACATGAATTTTAGGATAGGCCTTTCTATTTCTGGAAACAAGTTGGGATTTTCATAGGGATGTCATTGAATCTATATATCACTTTGGCTAGTGTTGTTATCTTAATATTGAGTCTTTCAATCCATGAACTTGGAATGGGCTTCCATTTATGTACATTAATTTATTATTAATTTATTAATTTATTTATTCATTAATTTATTTCAGAATGGTTTTGTAGTCTTTAGTGCAGAAATATCTCACCTTCTTGATTAAATTTATTTCTAAGTTTTTTATTTTTTCAGATGCCAATATAAATGGAATTGTTTTATCAATTTCCTTTTCAGATTGTTCATTGTTAGAGTAGACATGTGACTAATTTATGTGTGATGATTTTGTATTCTGCAACTATACTAAATTTGATTATTAGTTATAATAGTCTTTTTGGAAATCCTTAGGCTTTTCTACATATAAGATCATACCATCTGTGAACAAAAATAATTTTACTTCTTCCTTTCCAATTTGAATGCCTTTTTTTTTCTCACCTGATTGTTCTGGCTAAAACTTCAAATACAATATTAAATACAAGTGGTAAAATGGGTATCATTTTCTTGTTCCTGATCATAAAGGAAAATTGTTTAGTATTTTACCACTGAGTATGGTGTTAACTGTGGGTTTTTCATATATATGTCCTTTATCATGTTGAGGATCTATGTGCAATTTTAAAACTTAGTGGAATGCCAAAAAAAATGTGTTTTTACCTTTTGATAAATGTGTGTCAAATCTTCTTGAGAACAAATTGATTGGCAAGCACATTGTGTATTGGTAAAAGCTGAATTAGTACTTAATTATATTTGTATTATCAGAAAAATTATTTCAAAACCTGTGGTTCAGTGGTGATTGGTGGTGGGAGAGAGGGGTCCATGTAAGAGGTTATTTATAGGAAAATGATAAAAATTACTAGGATATGATATCATGTAACATATAATAAGAGTCAATAATTTTCTTCTTTTATACAAGGTCAGGTTGCAATATTTTTTGTTGCTTCAACATGAAAACGAAGTTACTAGGGTACATTATGAAATTCTATAAAATCATGAAAAAATGATAAAAGCAAAAACAGACCAGGTCATAAAAATGTTAAATATGTTTATATTTTTAGGCATTAAAAAGTCATTTTTGATCAAATTAAAAGTAATTTGTGCTAAAAAGTTTGTTCAGGCCAAATACAATCAAGTTCTGGAAAAATATGGATGAAACTATGAGGCAAATATGCAATCAGCTAGTAAATTTAGAAATAATAATAGTGAATATTTTAAGAGAGCTTACTACGAACCAAGAATTTTCTAAGTACTTTATGTATAATATATTTGACCCTCACAGCTACCCTAAAAGTTAGATGCTATATTTTCCCCATTTTACAAATGAAGAAACTGAGATGCAGAGAGATAAAAAATCTTGTCCAAAGTCACACAGTTACTAAGTACTGGAGATACAATTCCACTAGGCAGCTTCACTCCTAGAGTCAGCTGAATAACGTCCTCCCAAATATATTGTCTTTAATCCCAGGAACTTATAGATGTTTGTTACTTGAAAAAAAAAAAAAAAGTCTGTTGGTATAATTACCTAAGGATTTTGAGATGAGGAAAATACACGGGATTATCCAGGTGAGCCCTGAATGCCATCACATATGTCCTCATGAAAGAAAACAGTGGGTTTACACAGACACAAGAATAGGGACACATGGAAGAGACAGCCACATGAAGATGGAGGCAGAGATCAGCGTAATGCAGTCAAGGAAGCCAGAAGCAGTAAGGAGCTGATTCTCCCCTGACATCCCCAGACAGAGCACAGTCTTGCTAGATTTTGGTCTTCTGGCCTCCATACTGGGAGAGAATAAATTTCTGTTGTTTTAAGCCACCCAGTTTATGGTTATTTGTTATTTGTAGCCACAGGAAACTATTTTCACTTGATCAGGATGCTTGGGTATCTCCTGTGGGAAGATCTCACCCTCAGCTGCATCAGGTGAAACCATAGCATCTCCCACAAATGCTCACAAAGACTTGGTGAAGAGAACATGCAGAGCCGGTTTGACCACTGGTTAAACAAGTAGTTCAAGAGCACCAAACACTTTTCAAAGTGCTGTCCCATTGATCATATCATTTGACCATCTGACCTCCACCTAATTGTCATTGTACACAAGAGGTGAAAAAGGACCACTTATTCAGTGTATGCATATAAGAGCCGAGACATGAACTCCAGCATCCTACTTCACAGCATTTCCAACTGTACCACACTTAGACTCCAAAAGAAGAGAAAAGAAATAACAAGGGAGAGAGGGGAAACCGTAATATTTGTGAATAGTACTTTGGAGTTTACAAGCCTCATGCATCTGTACTATTTAATTCTCATAACAATAAGAGGTTACTCTTACTATTTCTGTTCTACAGATTAAAAAAAAAAAAAAAAAAAAAGCTGGAAGTCTCTAGACTTCTACCAAGACACACAAGGATCAAAAGTGATTTGACCTTCAATCCAAGGCAAATTTTTCCACTGCAGATACTCAAGTATTTTTCATACATACGGGCCCGGGCCAAAAATGCACAAATACCATACCCAAGTGCACATGTTGGGGGTTTCTCCTTTAAAAATAAAAATAGTCTTGATGTAAAGTTAAAAACAGAAGGGTGATTTGCATAAGACCCTGAGCTCTCAATTACACCAATTACTTTATAATTATAGGCAATGCCATCCTGGTTTTTCAAAACTTACGTCTATTCTTAAAGAATCTGTCAGAAAGGAGGCTTCTTCTCAGGGAGAGATTCCAATTAGTATGCACGTTGCATGCAAAGGGAGAGAAAACCTGCTGGAGCTCCAAGGAGGAAAAAAGAGACAGGAGCTTTTAAATGTCCCAGCTTAGCAAGTGGGCATGCTGGGAAACCAAGACCTCTGGGAAACTTCCAGCTCTCAGCTCTGGAGGAGGGTTATGTCAGGGCAAACTCAGTCTGAACCCTCTCACCCCTGCCTTTCTTCCTCCCACCTGTCTGTCGCCCCAGCAGCCGCCTCTCGACTTTGAGGTGCATGGAGGGAAGTTTAGCCTGTCAAACTTGGATTTCTCATAGCTGCAGGGAGAAATCAGTGGAATAGGTCTATCTAAATTCCTCCCACTGAAATCACTGTCTTCTCTTTTTCTTGTTTAGTGCCTGTGGAACATGGAAGTATCATCATCTCCCCTAACCCAGGGCGTGTTCACTCAGAAAACTTTCTTAGAATGGGTGTGGAAGAGTGGGCAGGCACTTGTAAGCAGTCAACTCAGCACTTTTTTTTTTTTTTACCAGAAGTTCCCTACTGTGGGTCTGGTTATTTCCACGCCCCAACTGCCCTGCCACCAGATCAGTAATTAGGGTCTTCAGATACTGTTGCTCAAAACACAGTGTTCTGCAGAGTCCTGATTTACCTACCCTGGGAGAGAAAGGAGAGCTCAGTAAGTTGTAATATCCAGAAACCTTAGGGATCCTGGAGGCCAACTCCTCATACTATATGAAGGGTAGTATTTTGACTTTCCCATTTGGGGGCAAGGTCTGCTTGAATGACACTGGTCCAAATGGTGGTGTCAATATGTAAAGTCACCATTGCACAGAGCACATATTCCTGACCCTCATGCCCTGTAAAAGGAGATGAGCAGTTTCACAACACAGGTAATTTGTTCTGCTTTGACAGATGGACCTCACCTGTCTTCTGACTGCCAGTGCAAGCAGGTAATGCAATACATCTGTGACCACTGCGAATTTGGAGCTCCATACTAAAACTCAATACTAGTGCCTCTGTCTGCCTGTCTTCCTCTCTCCTTATAAGGAGCTGCTGCCTTTATGTAACCATCAATCTCTAGGCTTGCACTGACTCTTCCAAGGTCCCTGTGTGAAAATTCACATTTCTTTGAACATCATTGTCACTCCACCACACTGAATTTCTTTAGCAGAAACACCTCCAGTTACAGTTTGCTACACACCTTCATTCATGTTATCTCAATCTCCCGGGCGCATCGCTACCGAGGTGGCATTTCCAGTTGCTGCTCCATGCTCAGCTCTCTCCACAGCCATTCTTTAAAAGACTGGTAAAAGAAAAATCACAGGAAGAAAGACTAAAGAAAGGGGACAGACATGGGTTTTGGGAGATGAGGGTTCTCAGTAGGGTTATGCCTTGAGTAGCTCCTCAGGCCAAGTCCTGCTGCCCGTTGGCCCCCTCTCACTGAATCCCAACCAGACACTGCATGAATGGAAAGCCTTTTCCTGTTTGACTAACTGGGAATTATATTCCTTTTTGCTTCCATACCATGTTGTGTCTCTATTAAAATCATGTTTCTTATCTTGCCTCTTATCATAGCCATGAGTCTATGTCTCACCTTTCCTACTAATTGTCTTGAGTCCCTCACTACAGGGGCCAGTACAGATTAACTAATTCTGGGATTATCACTCAGAAAGTCTAACCAGTCTTGCCAAGACCACATACATAACTGGCAAGGGCAGGACACACACTAATATTAGCACACAGGTCGTGGTGCACAGTGTGGTTTCTGTAACCTCTCTGCTCATGTTCAAGTCCCATTCAACAGGCTGCGGGAGCTTGGGGAGGGTTTTAATCTCTCTGTGCTTTAGTTGCTTCATGGATAAAATGAAGAAAATAATAGTGCCTACTTCCTAAACTTGTGAGGATTAAAGGAGTTAATGGATGTAAATAGATTAGAAAAAAGTCTGGTACAGAAAATACACTCACTAAATCTTAGGTATTCTTTTCTACATTTTAAATGTGCAGTGTTTTGTTTTTTCTTTTAAAGAAAGATCAAGAGAGAAAGAGACAGCACAAAAGGTCCTCCCTGATCTCCAATGTTCTTGGATGCAAGGTTAGAATACACAGATGTCAGAACAAACCAACAAAGCTTACTGCTCTCACACACAATAAGTCACCCTGCATCCTTTACCATATCTCTAATGGTGCTCCTTTTCATTCTCCTGACCTGGTTTAAGCCCTCCTTCCCCAAAGTCAGGTTTTAACCAAGCCCTACCCTCAATCCAACATGTGGGTGCCACCAGAAAAATCTTGATGAAGGACACTTCCAACCATATGACTCCTATTATCCTGAGCCATCATTGGAAAATCTACATATCTACACAGATCTTAAGGTATTTTTACCCATCTTTTTTTTTGTTCATGTTCAGTTACCATAAGCAGCCTTCACCCCTGACTCTGACACTCATAGGCTCTGTACTTTGCCTTTTCTGACCTTATATCCCTCCCCTTCCTTCCCAAGAATTGTGCCACTTGCCCTCTGGAACTCAAGGCCAATCATTAGTAAGACTCTCATGTCTTCACCTCCTTGTGTAAACACTCCTTCACCTGTGTCTCTAACTAAAACCTGCTCTGCCCTGGATACATGGCTCTCTGGTCTTCTCAAGGGGTCCTCTGGCCTTGGGTCTTCCTGGTTGCATCTGCTCTGCTCCTTAAGTCTCCTTCTCTTCCCCTTGATCCCCTATACTTGCTTGAAATTTCACATCACCTGACTAAACCACCCATCCCCCATCATCGCTACAGTTATCTAGTGCCCCTTTTATCCTGAAGAATTTAGCTCCTGATAATCCCTCTGTACAACACTATTCACTTCCTCATTTGTTGATTTAATGTACAAATAATCATGCTGCCAACATTCTGAACTTTACTCCTCCATGGAGCATTGCCTCTTTTCTAACTCACCCATTCACCTGAATACTCATCCCCTTGATTTTGTCATTACCAAGCACTCCAGTCTCCTTGTAAGCATAATTTCAAGCATCCCATATATTGACCACCACCTCCTGTGTTTCAAATCCACTTACTCAAGTAGCCTAGCTCCAGCAATCATTCTGCATCTCCCCCAGAATTTTTGGTACATTGATTCTATAACCCATCCTTGTCCCTTACTTCCCCACAACCTCAGCTTAGATACCATGTCAGTCATTAGGCTGCAGCCCCCACTTTCACATTCAAATGTTCTTGCCCTCATTCTCTCTACCACCACTTACTTCCTTGCACTCAGATAAAGCACAGTTATGTTTTGTTCAGTCAGATTGGGCTGCACTTGTACAACTAAACAAGTTCAGGAAAAACACACTATCATGCTGGCTTACTTTAATTCATGATCAATAAACTCAAGGGGCCCTGTGATGCTATCCAGCATTCATAACTACGGTGCACTCACACCTCTCCTACTCTGCTAGATGGCTACAAATGCTGTCTTATCTTTAATGTTGGATAGCTCCTCACCAGTCCTTACTCTCAAGTGCCAGCCTTGTTTGTATTTGATTAGGAAAATTGAAATAACATGAAAAGAATATACACGAGTTCCCGCCACACACCTATCCACATTCCAGCACTTACATTGTCTAGGCAGCATTCTCTCCTATCACTGTGAGTGACTGTGCTCCTGCCTAGGGCAGCCTTCCACCTGTCCATTTAATCCTATTCCTCCTCACCTATTCAAGGACAATGCTCTAGCAATTTTCTGTCTTTCTCCTGCAGCACTGATTTTTCTCACTGCCCTGAATCTTTTTCATCAATGCATAAACATACTGTTATTTTTCCTGTTTTTTAAAAAATCTCTCAACCATGCTTTCTCCTCTAGCTGACCCCATTTCTCTCTTTCCCTAGAGAAAAATTCCTTGAAAACCTTGTCTATGCCTATCGTCATGAAGACATCTCCCATTCTGTCTTAAAATCATTCAATTTAAGGTTTTACTCCCACCTTTCACCAATACTGCTCTTAAGAGGCCACCAGTGTCATCCATGCTGCTAACATCAACATCGCTTTTTAGTCCTCGTTTTTTTAATTATCATCAGAATTTTACTCTGTTGATCACCTTTTTTCATCTTAAATACTCTTTGAGCATGGCTCCCTGGTATCACACACCCACCTGGTTTTTTAAAACATTGTACGTCCCTTCTCAGGTACCCCATGGTTCCAACTCACTCACCTCTCAAGTCTACAGTGTCTCATGGCTCAGATTTTAGACCTTTTCTCTATCTACTTCCACTGCCTAGGTTTGGTCATCCAGTCTCTGGTTTTCAATACCATCTATCTGCTAATGTCTCCCAGATGTGTATCTCTAGGTGAAACCTTTCTCCAGACTTAACTTATGTATCATACTTCCTGGTAAACCTTCTCATTTGAATGTCTAATGAACATCTGAAACCTAATACACTTACAATTGTGTTCTTGATATACCCAAACCTGTTCCTCTCACTTTCTTCCCAATATCAATGAATGCAACTTCACTCTTTTGACTGTGAGGTTAAAAACATTGGCATCACCTTTGACATCTCCCTATTTGTCATCCCACATCCAATACATTAGCAAAGGCAAGCACCATTCCTTTACACATATAGAGCATTTGACCTCTTCTCTACTCCATTGCCATCGCTCGAGTGCAAGCCCCCATGCTCTATCTGCACTAGGATAACAGCAAAAGCTCTGGTGCTGCCTTTTGCTCTGCCCTTTCCTTTGTCTTCTGCACAGCTATCATAGACATGTTAAATAGGCCAACTCATTTCAGTTCTCTGCTGAAACCTTCCAGGGAGTTCTCAGTTCAGTCCAGGAAACATCACGAGGCTTTGTGACCTGCCAAGCCCACGCTGCCTGCCTTCCCCATGCATCTGACTCCCCTACTCTCAGCCCCATTCTCTCTGCTCCAGTCACATTTGTGACCTCAAGGCACCTGAACTATCGCAGGCATCCTCCTGCCTTCAAACCAAGCACTCACTGTTTCCCCTCTTATACTGTCCTCCAAAATCTACCCAGCTCCTTTAAGGCTTTGCCTAAATTTCACCATCAATGAGGACTTCTCTGAACATCTGATCTAGAACTTCAACCCTCTACATTTCCCTTCTCTGACTTATTTTCTCCCAGGAACTGCTCCTTTTCTAATTAACTATACATTTTATTTATTCATCTTTCTTGTTGTCTTCTAACATTTCCCCATGAGGGAAAGTAGTTTTGTCTGCTTTGTTTCCTTCTATACCCCCAGTGCCTACAACAATGCATGACACATAATAAGTGCACAATAAGTAATAACTGATAATCAGTATTCTGTCTGTCATCAAAACATGTAAACTAGAGCTCTTGATTTACACCAACCCCACTTACACACACACACACACACACAATTAATTTATTGCCCAGTATTCTTTCATCAAAGCTAGGATCCTGGGATTCATCCTTGATTCTTCCATTCCCCATGTCCCCCAGACCCAATCTCAATAGGCTAGGCTACTTGACCTTCAACACACACCCTAACTTCAGCCCCAGAGTCCATTCTTCCTTCCTCTCACCCCACACCTTCTGCTACCACCTCTTGAGTGGAAATCTCCCTCTGGATGGTGTTTAGCTCTCTCACATGGGTGTCTCCTGCTCTCTCTTCCACTCACTCAGCTCTTGTCACTTTGGCCTTCATCCAATCCCACCACTGTTTCTGGAGCAGCTGTCACAAGGGCCAGCATGTCTTTTCCATGAACGCTTTTTCCTAAGTCTATGCCTGGGTACCATTTCTTCCTTCAGGTTTCAGTCTAATCTGAACAGTGCAACCACCTTTTTTAAAGTAGCTCCCACCCACCCATTCACTCCTCCCCTTCACTATTTCCAGCACCAAGATTATTTCCCTCTAAGCACATATCAAACAGCAATCACCTCACTTATTTATATGCATGTTTCTTTTTCGTGTACGCATTAAAACTATGATGTCTTTAAAGTCAGGGACAGAGTAAGGAATAAGTAAATAGTCAGTCCCCAAATGTATAAATGGACGAATAAATGCTATTTTAGAATTGCTGCAATCTCTGAAGCCATCCAGTGCCTCTCCCTGCCCCTAGGAACAGGTGTTGTACAGAGGCAGCCATGAAGACCAAGCAAGAGCACCCTAAACATCTGGCCGCCAAGCTGAGGGAACTTGCTTCCTGATCTTCATAGCCCATCACTCTGACTGAGTTTTGTGGGAATGAGGGGAGTCCTCTTCATTAAGTAGCACTATCCCAGGCAATGTTATTTGAAAGGGCTAAAGAAGCAACAAATAACTCATCCCAAAATAACCCTTACTTGACTTCCAGCTGCTCTGAGCAGCTGGGTGCTCTTTCTGAGCCAGAGAGCTTCTGTCTCTACACTAATAAGACAAGGAGAAAAACAAGCACATTGAGATATGCTAAAAGGGGCCATTGTCTGTTTTATTTAATTTATTGGTGTGATATTGGTTAATAAAATTATATAGGTTTCAGGTGTGTAAGTCATTAACACATCATCTGCATATTGTATTGTGTGCTCACCACCCCAAATCAAGTACCCCTTCCATCACATTTTATCCCTTTACCCTCTTCTACCTCCCCAGCCCTTTCCTTCTGGTAATAACCATACTGTTGCCTATCTATGAGTTGTTGATTTTTTTTGCTTAATCTCTGCACCTTTTTCACCCAGTCCCCCAACTCTCCCCTCTGACAGCTGTCAGTCTCCTCTCTGTATCTATGAGTTTATTTCTATTTTGGTTATAGTTTATTTTGTTCAATAGATTCCACATATAAGTGAAATCAGATGATATTTATCTTTCTCTGACTGGCTTATTTTGCTCAGCACAATACTTTCCAGGTCCATCTATGCTGTTGTTAAGGGCAAGATTTCTTTCTTTTTCACAGCTGAGTAGTATTCCAATGGTGTAAATGTACAATTACTCCCTTTATCATTATGTAGTATCCTTCTTTGTCTTTACTGTATAACCTTTGTTTTAAAGTCTATTTTGTCAGATATAAGTATTGCTGACCCAGTCTTTTTTCATTTTTACTTGCATAAAATATCTTTTATACCCCTTTACTTTTATTTTTTAATATATTTTATTGATCATGCTATTACAGTTGTCCCATTTCCCCCCTTCATTCCCCTCCACTCCGCACACCCCTACCACCCACATTCCCCCACTTTAGTTTATGTCCATGTGTCATAAGTTCTTTAGTTTCTACATTTCCCATACTATTCTTGCCCTCCCCCTATTTTCTACCTACCATCTATGCTACTTATTTTCTGTACCTTTTCCCCCTCTCTCCTCTTCCCACTCCCCTGTTGCTAACCCTCCATGTGATCTCCATTTCTGTGGTTCTGTTCCTGTTCTAATTGATTGCTTAGTTTGTTTTTGTTTTTGTTTTAGGTGTGGTTGTTAATAATTGTGAGTTTGCTGTCTTTTTACTATACATGTTTTTTATCTTCTTTTTCTTAGATAAGTCCCTTTAACATTTCATAAAATAAGGGCTTGGTGATGATGAACTCCTTTAACTTGACCTTATCTGGGAAGCACTTTATCTGACCTTCCATTCTAATGAAAGCTTAGCTGGATAGAGCAATCTGGGATGTAGGTCCTTGCTTTCCATGACTTAGGGTACTTCCTTCCAGCCCCTTCTTGCCTGTAAGGTCTCTTTTGAGAAATCAGCTGACAGTCTGATGGGAACTCCTTTGTGGGTGGCTGTCCCCTTATCTCTTGCTGCTTCTAGGATTCTCTCCTTCATTTTAATCTTGGCTAGTGGAATTATGATGTGCCTTGGTATGTTCCTCCTTGTGTCCAACTTCTTTGGGGCTCTCTGAGCTTCCTGGACTTCCTCGAATTCTATTTCCCTTGCCAGATTGGGGAAGTTCTCCTTTAGTATTTGTTCAAATAACTTTTTCACTTGTTGCTCTTCCTCTTCCCCTTCTGGTACCCCTATAATTCGGATGTTGGAATGTTTAAAGATGTCCCGGAGGTTCCTAAGCCTCTCCTCATTTTTTGTAATTCTCATTTCTTCATTCTTTTCTGGTTGGATGTTTCTTTCTTCTTTCTTGTCCACTCCATTGATTTGAGACCTGGTTTCCTTCCCATCACTATTGGTTCCCTGTGCATTTTCCTTCATTTCACTTAGTGTACAGCCTTCATTTGTTCATCTAATTTCCAACCAAATTCAACTAATTCTGTGAGCACCCTGATCACTAGTGCTTTGAACTATGCATGTGATAGGTTGGCTATCTCTTGGTTGCTTAGATGTATTGGCTCTGAGGCTTTGATCTGTTCTTCCCTTTTAGCCATTTTTTTTTTGGGGGGGTGGTCTGGTCATGCTTGTTATGTAGTGAGGGGTAGAGCCTTAGGTGTTCACCAGGGCAGGGCAACCCAGTCGCTAGGTCGTTATGCTGTATGTGGGGATGGGGTCAGAGAGAAAACAATGGCGCTTGCTTCACTCTCATATTTCAGTCACTTCCACTGCTTCCCACAAGAAAACTGGGCTCTTCTGGCACTAATTCCCATGTGGGTGGGTTTGTGTACATTCTAGGACCCTGTGGGTCTCTCCAATGAACTCTCCTGTGAGGCTGGGTGACTCTCCCGGCACTTGAACCCCCACAAGTGTTTTCAATCGGTGCTTTTAGGCTGTATTTCCCAGCGCTGGGGCCCAGGGTTGCTCGGTCTGTCTTGCTCCTCATTTTCGCACCTGGTTATCTGTGCGCGAATGTGTGTCCGTGGTCAGCCAGCGGCCTTGTGCGCCTCACTGGGTCTGCCCATTGCCACCCCGCGCCCAGGGTCTGCCAGCCACTGCCTGCACACCTGGGACTACCTCCTACCACTTTTTCTGCCAAAAGCCCTCTCCACCGGCCGAGGACTCCACCCCTGTTACTGGTCTGGATGAATGGTTGTCAGACTTCTGTACAGTTCAATTTTCTTTCAGATCTGGTTTGGTTTTTTGTTTTTGGGGTGTTTTTTTGTTTCTAAATTTTTGTTGTCCTTAATTTTGGTTGTACAAGGAGGCACAGTGTGTCTACCTATGCCTCCATCTTGGCCGGAAGTCCTATATCCCTTTACTTTTAATCTGTGTATATCTTTTGTTCTGAGATGGATCTCTTGTAGACAGCATATATATAGGTCTTCTTTTCTTATCCAGTCAGCTACCCAATGTCTTTTGATTGGTACATTTAAGCCTAAAACGTTTCTGTTGAGAAATCAGCTGACAATCTTATGGGAGCTATCTTGTAGGTAATTGCCTTTCTCTTGCTGCTTTTAAGATTCTCTATTTGTCTTTAACCTTTCCATTTTAATTATGATGTGTCTTGGTATGGGACTCTTTGGAGTCATCTTGTTTGGGACTCTCTGCATTTTCTGAATCTGTGTGTTGTTTTCCTTCACCAGGTTAGGAAAGTTTTCAGTCATAATTTTTCAGATAGGTCTTCAACCCCTTGCTCACTCTTTTCTCCTTGCTTCTCTGATTAGGTGTGTTCTGCTACCTTGTCTTCCAAACCGCTGATTCAATCCTCTGCATCATCCAACCTACTGTTTATTCCTTCTAGTGTATGTTTTATTTCAGATATTGTATTATTCATTTCTGACTGGTTCTTTTTCTATGTTTTCTATATCCATTTTCATGCTATTGTAATTCTCACCAAGTTCCTTGTAGTTCACACTATGTTCCTTGTAGTTCTCACTAAGTTCCTTGAGCATCCTTATAACCATTCTTTTGAACTCTATGTCTAGTAAATTGCTTGCCTTCATTTCACTTAGCTCTTTTTCTGGGGATTTCTACTGTCCTTTCATTTGGGACATGTTTTCTTGATCACCCCATTCTTGCTGCCTCTTTGTGATTGTTTCTATGCATTAGGTAGATCTGCTACAACTCCCAGTCTTGGCAGGGTGATCTTATGTACTAGGTATGCTGTGGGATCCACTAACACTGTCTCCTTGACATCCTAAGCTGGTTGGTCCAGAAATAGCGCAGCCACTGACTGGCAGTGACCACAGAAGGCTGCGGATTGCTCATTGACCCATGAGAAAAACATACACAGAAATAACCAAGTTCTGTGGGGAAGTAAGGACAGAATTCGGCCACTCTCTCTAGTGGGGAGTGCACCAGGTCACCCTCCTTAGGGGAGAGCGCCTTGCCCACCCTCCCTAGGGGAGAGAGCCCCTAGGGGAAAGCATCCCATTCCCCCGCCAGAGAGGCTTTTTATTGGGTTCCTTTACACAGGAAGTCAGGTAAAGCTCATTACTCATTGCACGGAAGAAAGGATCAAATAACAAGGAACTCTGAGGGCCTATTTTGAGTCAGGGTCAAAGAGCTATAAAACTTTGAGGAACAAACTTCTCATTCAACCAAGAGCATTCTAAACAAAGCAGGTTTCACAGGATTTTACGTATTCTTTCTTAGGCCTGATCAACTGGGGAACCCACCCTTTTCAGCACAGGGCTGCACCACCCTGTCATTGTTTCAGGCTTAGGTGGAGCAAGGGAACTAAAGCAGCCAAGATATAAGGAGATTTTTTCTGCAGACCATGAGAACTCAGGCTTTGTCAAAGCCAAGGGGTGAGGGTCCATCACCCCCTTTTTGCTGTAGCCCCCAAAGTCTTTCCTTGGGGGCCTCCCACATGATCGTACCTGTCTTAGGTCGTTCCCCCCTTGGGGAATCTTACCCATCATTGGCTAACCGACCAAGCATTGTGGTCCAGGCAGGGTGAAGTAAAAGGAACAGAAGCAGTGCTCCTGCCAGGGAGATAAGCTTTTGTCTCCTTGCTGGCTTACAGCTCCAAGGTCATTCCCTCAGCCTTAGCCTAGGTGGGGGTTACAGCTTCTGATACCAGGCAGGAAGGTTCCCAACACAGAAATGTCCCTTGTGTGGGCAATGTGGGACCTCCTATTGTAACTGAGTCTTGATTGCTATTGGCTCATCCTTGTATGGTATTGTCCTTCAGGCTGGTTGCCTATAAAGATTAACCCTAACTGCAGTGTTTAAGCTATTAGTCAGGTGTGGGCCCCATGCAGCAGAATTAGCCTTAGCAGCGTCTGGTGCCTACCAACATCTCCCTTTGTATAGACTGTTTGTGAAACTAATTGAATCCTATTCTGATGTTTTCAGGTGTAATACACCTGGCCAGTTGGTGTATTGGTTCTAGGGCCTCTTTGGAGGGACTCTGGTTCAGACCACTGTCATACTCTGTCTGTGACTGGCCCTGGGCAACCTATTTGGAGTTACGAAGCAATCCACTGTTTGCACCTGCCTCTGCTGGGCCTAGGTGTGCATAGAAAGGATCAAGTTGTGCACCAAGGCTAATTTTTAGCAGCACTGGCCTGGGGGCATGTCATCAAAAGTCCCAAGAAACCCTGGATTCCACCTCCGCCTGCTGCCTGCCAGTTAGGCTTAGTTACTGAAAGATCCTCTGGTGGTATGGAAGTTGCATGAGGTAGGTTCTCAGTGAGTCACCAGGTAGGGGTGAGTGGTATTCACTAGATCTGTACATACTTAAACTCAGTGCCAGTGCTGGGTCTGAGGCCACTCTGCAAATACCTGATGGGTACACTAAGACTGGCTGATACCTGCTGGGTGCTCACACACTTTTGTGGTGGAAAGGGTCTCAAGGAGTCATCAGGTTGAGGCCAGCAGAGTTTATCAGGCTAAAACAGACCAAGGTTTGGCTGTTTGAGGGGAGGGCTCTGCACAGGCCAGGCATGTAAGGGAAATATTTCCCCTGTCCTTGAGCCACACTACTTAATATGTCCTGGATTCTGCCAGGACCCCCATCTTAACAGGGTAGGGCTGCAGGAAGTCAAAAGAGGAAGTGCCTGTTAGGCTTGAGAAAAGGTGAAGAAAGCAGTCCTCATCCCAGAGCCACACAACTCAGTCTGTCCTGGATTCTGCCCAGACCTTGACAGGGCAGATCTACCAGGAGTCAGAAGGATGGGGTCACTGGGAGCCTGAAGAGTGGGGATAACAGATATCCCATGAGAGGGATATGTCAATCAGGTTTGAGGAAAAGTAGGGAGAAGGGCCCTCACTCAAAAGCCACATAACTCAGTCACTGACACTCCCTGAGTCTGCCCAGCCCTCCATAGCCAGGCTGAGGCAGCTGACAGCTCAGCAGGGTACAAGCTCTGCAGGCTGGGGCCACAGGTAGGTCAAAGGCTGGAGCTATTGCATTTCCCCCAGGCTGCTGCCATATGGAGGGGAGCACTTCCCCCAAGAAAGATGGTGTCTGCAGTATGGGAGAGGGATTCAGCACAGAAGTCCTGGTGGCTGTCCCCTCAACTTTCTCCCCAAAATCACAAACCCTGGTTTTACTTCACATAACTCTAGTGTGTTTCACCTTCCCTCCACCAGACTCCAGGATGAGTGGTTGTAAATAAGATGTTATGCATTAGCCATTTGAAGCTGTGCCTATGTCTCTAGCAGACTCCTATTTCTCCCTGGCAAATAGAATCCTCACTGATTTTCACAGCCAGATCTTATGTGGACACTTCTTCCCAGCTCTGGTGCTCTGGGCCAGTAGAGCCTGGCTTGGGTTGAGATCCCATGCTTCTCAGAGGAAATTGTTGCAACTGAGATATCCCCCCAGAATCTCAGCCACCACCTATGGGAACAGGCCAGCCTTTTCCTGTCTCCATCTTTCCTACCAGTCTCAATGTGGGTTCTTTTGTAAATCCTTGGTTATAAGACTTATCTTCAACTAGTTTTCAGTTGGTTATTCAGGTTTATTCCAATAAATTTTAGTTGTAGTTCCAGGAGGAACTACATGTAGTTTAGTTTTGGTCCCAGGAGGAAGTGAGTGTACCTCCACCCTATCCACCATCCTCTTGGATCCCCCAGGACATTGTCTTTCATTCACTTATGAAGATAAATGCCCCTGCTTTTTTCCATGCAGATCTTCAGTGAAAAGTTTTAAATTCTGCACTTAGCATTTGTCTGTGTACAAAGAGTCATCAAGTGATCCCATTGTGAAATTTACAAACTAGATGTGCTGAGAAAAATGACACATGTTAAACAATCAGCAAACAATATGATGAAACTAACTAACCACTGAGTAGTACCATTCAGGTTCAGAGAAAATTCAGGACTAGAGTAATTGGAAAAGACTCCTTGGAGGAGTTTCAAACCACATGTTGAATGGTATGCAAAGCTGAAGAAAAAGAAGGTGGTGCAAAAAAAGGGAAACATTTGCAAAGACTCAGAGTAAGAATGAACCTAAAGTGACACAACTGGCCTGATCAAATTTTGGAGGGGAGGATTTAGAACCTAAATATGTGGCTGTGAGTCTCAAATTCACTACTTACACAGTGAGTATTGGCACAAAAGTTACTTGACCTCTCTGAACCTTTGCTTCACCTGCTAAATAAAAGTACTACCAGCAATACCCCTTTACCCACCTCAGAGAATCCTAGTGGGATCAGAGGAGGGGCTGGGTGTAGAAGAGCTGTGCATAGGAAGCACAGCAGAGAATGTGAGGCAGCTGGCTAGGCCTGGGCCAGCCTGTAGAAGTCTTGAAAGCCAGGCTGAGCTTTAGAACATCCTGCCTTGGGAAACTAGTGAGGGATCCTCAACTTGGATATAACAGAATGCAGACTTTGTGAAAAAAAAATTGTCATACTGAATACAAGATGGCTGGAAAGCTGAGGCCATGTGCAAGGGAGCAACAGCTGCTTCTTACTCAACAAGTAAAAGATGTTACAAAGGGCATCATCCCAGGATTTAAAAAAGTGCTCTTTAAGAAAAGCTGTCATGCCTTAAAGTTATACTTTTTTTTTTTTTGACAGATCCTGTCTCACGTTTATTTATACAAATAACACAAGAGGATTATTTATACAAATAACACAGGAGCACCCCAAACCCATGCAGTCAGCTGCTCAGGGGTCACACTAGTCCTTCCATCCTAGCATCAACAGAGAGAAGTCTCTACTGTGGAACCTTCGTGGAAGCCTGAGCACCTTTGGGAGCCTGAGCCCCAGCTGCAGCTGCAGCTGCATCCTAGGGCTTGGTTTGGGCCTTGGCTTTGGACTTTGTCCAGCAGAACCTGAGACCCCTGGTGATGTGGGCACAAGCACATTTTCTAAGCTTGGGGTGAGCGATGTAGGCAAGTCGACTGAGCTTGCAGCTGCCACATTTTGGGATCCCTGGGCTTTATGAGGGCCTGATAGCCTCAGCACACACACTCATGATCTTGGCATTGTCAGCCTGCATCTTCTGCATGCTCTTCTAATTGTGCTTCTTAGCAAAGTGCATGTTCCTCGGGAATTTAAGGTCCACTTCTTAAGAGATTCGTATCTTTTTTATCAAGGATTCTTTGTGCCATTTCTGTGCCATTTTCAGGATTGGTTGTACATGGTGGGGTTCCTAGAATTGGCCATATCTGCACCAGAGCCTGTGATCCCTAAAGCTCCAGGACCAGAAGAGAAAGAGCCATGGCTTTCTTGTAGCACTGTCTCTGCAAACAAGAGTTCAGCAACTTTTTGTGGTAAGGCCTATTCCTTCCTAAATAATGCCACATGTATTTAGAGTATGAGAAATCCACCAATTTGTTGGGCATTTTGCTAGCCTCCAACTAGGAAAACGTGATCTCCCAGGAATGAGCCAGCAAAACAAGGGAAATTTTTTTAACACTTCAACTCTCCCTGCCTTTCTGATTATGCGTCATGAATCCAAGAGAAGACTTTGCCCGAACACAGAACACTATGTATGGGGGGTCCCTGCAGCATGTTTCTCAGCCTGTCCACCCCCACCCCATGTGAAACATCATATGCAACCTCCTTAGTGAGAACAGTGCTGAGTTTGGAACAAGTGCATCTGAGCTCAGGGCCTGCTGCTGGCCCTTACTAGATCATTGTATTCAACTAGTCATATACTCTCCCATCTTAAGTTGCCTTCTGTATATAGGGAGAGATTAGTCTACTTCAGAATACCACAAATTTATCTAATTACCAAGATCCCCTGGGAACCGTATTTAAATACAGGATCCCAGGTAGTATGGGAAATTCTCATTCATTCAGTACAGGCCTGGTGATCCCTATTTTGAACATGGACCCAAGATGAATCACAACATTTGGGACCCACTGAGTCTCTGAGACCCCATCCAATACCAATATTTGTGGGTCCTCTGACTGGTTTGATGCAGCAGTCTTTACAAGATAAAAAAGGGAACATCCCTGTTTTTATTGCAAAGACCTTCCTGAGCTCTTTCCTACCACTGTCTGCCTTTGAGCACATGGCTGGTGTTGGAGTTAGTTGCCTACTAATCTCCCTCTTATAGTCTGTGAGCAACATTGGGGCAGAGGACATGTCTTATTCATGTCTCTGTCTGCAGCACCTAGCACACGCCTGGCATGGAGTAGGCCGATGACTAAATTTAGATCAATAGTGCCTTAAGTTCTGTAGGTTTTTGTTCTTTTTGTTCCTCTCACCTCCTCCTGTGGCCAAGCAGACTCTTGAATTAAGATCATAATTGACAAGCCAGATGTCTGCGATTTCAACTTGGACGTCTGTCTGAGTCTCAAGGAACCCTTGTATCACCAAGCACAGCACAGCCCAGAGAGACATAGCTGCCTTCTCCCCTCCCCCATCAAGCCTGGCCAGCTGAGACCGTCAGCGATGATGCCAAGCTGAGAAAAGCAGGGGGTCTCCCAGTCTGTGGGGTTACCACTCAGGCCAGCATTCTGAGGCACATTCTGGGAAGAAAACTGGCCTCCTTCCAGTGGAGAGCTGGGCTGCAGCCCTTGACCTGGGCCTCATGCTGCAGCCCTGCTTTCGTTTTCCAGCTCAGCCTCACCCTCCTCTCCATCCAGCGCTCCTTGTGAGAAAGGAGTGTGTTTAAGATTCCCAGCACAGCACAGGGTATAAGAGGCGATTCCAAGCATCTTGCTGCAGAGTGAACTAATCCTACCAGGTTAATTCCCCCCTCAGTTTATTCCATCTTATTAGAGCCGGCAGGCACCCTGCGATGCTTCATTACCTGTGCCACTCCAAGTCAAGTCTCTCTTAATGAGCTGAGCAATGTGGGGAGCTCCCTGCTAAGCACCCCAGATGGATGTGATTGTCCTAGAAAGGGAAAAGCCCTGAGTTCCCCAGACCTGTCCACAGGGCAAAGCTATAATGAAGGAGAGTAGAGTTGCTAAAGGGCTGACAGTGCTCCTGTGCCTGGTGCGGGTCAGAAGGGGACAGAGGGAACTGCCCCTTCCCTCCTCACCTGCCCCCAGTCTCTCTCCCTTCACTCAGCTTGACAGCTTACAGGGAACGCTTACTTTATGTCAAAGACCCTAGGCTGAAAAGATCCCTTGCTCTGCTAACTTAATGCAACTGCCACCTCAATCATCACACCCTGTTTTCCAACAGAGACAGTGTCATTTCCTCTAAAGGTCTCATTTCGAGGGCCTTTGAAATTACCCCAGAAAAGAAGAAAAGAGATCAGGTTTTGCATTGGCAAGTGGGGAAAGGGGGTATGTGAGTACGTGGACTATGCAGGCAGGTGAGGGTGAGGTGGAAGCCAAGAAGGGGGAGGCAGTGCTGCCAGCGTGGCACATCTTCATCCTTCCCCACTGATCCCTCTGTCTGTGTGAAAGAGATCTCACTAATGAATCAAGTCCTCTCCACCTCAGTGAGTGAGAGCTCCTGCCAGAAGATAAAATACTGCAGCCGCCAGCGGAGGGTGGCCGACTTGGCACGGCAAGCCAGGGTGAGGCGGTGGATTCATCAGGGGGCACAATTATTTCACCAGCATGCTATGCCTCTATTCCCAGAAACCTCAGCTGCCCAGGGCACTCTTGCTCACTCCCTCTCTCTCTTGCTTTGTCTGATCTGCATTTTGTCCCCACCCCCACACCCCCTCACCCCCACCATCTCTCTGATCTCAGGCCCCCTGCTCTTGCTGGGTGGCATGTAATTTGTTACATTCTGTGTGCTCCTTTCATGAGCTGTTCCTGTGCACATTTTTGTCTTTACTACATTTCTCAACTTCTGGGGTCCAAAGGGAAGAGGAAAGAGAAAATGACTAAAGGGAGAATGCCTGTGTTTGGAGGCTGGGGCGGGGGAGCTGCCGCACATCAAAGGGCCTTTGCATGCATTGCATGAAGGAAAAAACCCAGAGAGGGAATGGAAGGAAAAAGGAAAATTGCTCACTGAACACACTATGGTTTCTGGCGTAAAAGTGTCGTAGACAGAATGCCCCCTGTGAGGCTTTGCTCATGGAGGGAGGGGGGAAGCAAGTCACTTTGCAGAAGGAAACCAAACCAATATACTCCTGAAAAAACAAAAGCGAATGGACTGTAGGTATCAGCAGTCAATCAAGACTATGGAGATTCTAAGGACTTTTTCTACCATATCGGCTAGATCCTGCTGATCTACCTGGCTTCCATTCAGGTCCTCATCTTTCTCTCCTTGCCCCTTGACTACAGGTGAAGATGACTGACTTGCCTACCAGAAGAGGACCAGTTTCCAGTCCAGTTGTAAAATTCTTCAGTGTCTCAATTTCTCTTTCTGTTAAAGGGGTACTCTGATAATATCCCCATCTATGTCGAGGAAACTGAGAGGATCATCTTTAGATGTGAAAGTACTTTGAACTCACAGGATGGGGAACACTATTCCAACAAGGGAGTAGAGTAGAATTGCCTCCTTTAGAAAGATCAAGGGCAGAGTCCTGGTCAAGATGACAAAGTAGGTGAACACTATGCTCTCCACCCACCATGATCACATCAGAATTACAACTAAATTATAGAATAATCAACCTGAAGAACCATTTGAAAACTAGTTAAACAGATGTCCTATAACTAAGGATATAAAGAAGACACTATGTGGAGACTGGTAGGAGGGGCAGACAAACAAAAGGGCTGACCTCACATTCATGTGTAGCAGTTGAGAATCTGGAGAGGTATCTCAGCTGCATAGCCCCCCCTGAGGAGCAAGGGGTCCCAGCCCCACACCAGGCTACCCAGCCTTAAGCATCAGTGTCAGGAAGAGGAGCCCCACAACAGCTAGCTGTGAAAAGCCAAAGGGATTCTGTCCATGAGGGTAAAATGGAAGGCTGCTGGAAATCCAGATGACTACTTCAAGGGCCTGCACACTAATGCACTGTCTGTTGGGTACTCATCCTTGAGTGCTGCAGCGGGATAGTGGCTCAGGAGGCACCCAAGACATGCAGCTAGAAAGTGAGTTCTTCAAAACAAGGGCTGGAGGGACAGTAGGCAACATCTCTGTGTTAAGGCCTCCTCCCACACAGCAAGCAGGCATTTGCCATCTTTCCCATGTTAATCCCCGCCCCCTCCCCCCACATGGCCAGATCTGAGTCTGAATTAGCATGCTGAACTTCAGTTGCTCCATCCTAATGACTCCCTGAGACCCTGACCAACATAACTCATGCACCAAGGGCTATTTCAGTGACAGGCAGCTGGCCTAAGCCTGTGCTGCAGTCTTTCTTAAAAACTCTCCCCTGGCTAATGTGGCTCAGTGGATTGAGTGGCAGCCTGTGAACCAACGGATCACCAGTTCATTTCCCACTCAGGGCACATGCCTCAATTGCAGGCCAGGTCCCCAGTGTGGGGCACATGAGAGGTAACCACACATTGATATTTCTCTCCCTCTCTTTCTCCTTCCCTTTCCCTCTCTCTAAAAATAAATAGATAAAATCTTTTTTAAAAAATGAAAGAAAGAAAAAGAAAAATAGTATTAAAAAAAAAACTCTCAAAGTTCTATAGGCCCCAGATAAGCAGCTGACCACACTGTGCCCTGTGCTTTTTGTTTAGTGGCCCATAGCTCAATGCTGGTGTCAAATATGAATCTGCATTAACCTAGTGAATGTCACTTTCCCAACCTCAGTGAATCCCTGACAGCCCACCTCAAAAAACTCACATAATGCCTAAGACTCTTTCAGCAGCTGAGCCTTATGGGCAAACAGGAGACAGCAGCAGGCCTTGTGAGTGCCCTGCAACTTTTGCTAAGCTGTCCCAAGCCTGGTCTAGGGGCAGTTGACCTCAGTTTACAATGCAGTCTCTCCCTCATGCCTCCAGGTAAAGTGAAGGCAGCTACTAACTGCAGATCACTGTGTAGTTCCTACTGGGTGGCCTTGGGCTGGTCACAGGCAGAAGCTGACCTTGGCCTACACAAGAGTCCCTCCTAAGAAGCCCCAGAACCAATAACACAGCGGCCAACTTCAGATCACAACAGCACACAACCCAATTAGTTCCACAAGTGGCATATCAGAAGAGTAGTCTGGGCACTGAGCCAATGGGGCAGATCCCTGTCCATGGGGTCAGCCCCACCACAGGAGTTCATGTGCTGCAGTACTGGCCAGTCCTCACAGCCAGTCAGCCTAAGGGTCAATCCCACTGACAGGCCAACAGCAACAAAGGCTCAACTACAATAGGAGGGCACACACAACCCACTAAGGAACACTCCTAGAATACTTGGCTGAGGTGCCCAGGGTGACTGTGCCTCTAAGACCCACAAAAAATCTACTAAATAAGCTACTCCTGCCAAAATTAGGAGAGGTCTGCCTAATATATAAAACAAACACAGATAGGCAGACAAAATGTGAAGCAAAAAAATATATACATCCTAAATAAAAGACAGAAAGAAATTGCCAAGAAAAGAACTCAATAAAATAGAAGCAAGCAATCTGCCAGGTACAAAGTTCAAAACACTGTTTACAAGGATGTTCAAGTAAAAATTCCAGTAAAAAGTAGTTAGCATAGAAAGAGATATATAAAACATAAAAAGGAACCAGTCAGAAATGAAAAATATAATAACTGAAATGAAGAATATACTAGAAGATATCAACAGCAAATTAGATAAAACAGAGAATCAAATCAGTGATTTGGGAGACTAGGTAGCAGAACACACAAACAGAAGTGAAAAAAAATTCTCCACAAATCAGGATAGTTTAAGAGAGCTTTGGTACAACATAAAGCATAACAACACCTGCATCATAGAAGTACCATACCAGACAGAGAAGAGAGTGAGCGAGGGATATTACTTCAATTACTTGAAGATATAATGACTGAAAACTTGCCTAACTTAGCAGAGGAAATAGACATAAAGTGCAAGAAGCATACAGAGTCCCAAACAAGATGATCCAAACAAACCCACACCAGACACATCATAATTAAAATGGAAAAAAATAAAGACAAGAGATCTTTAAAAAGCAGCAAAAGAAAGCCAATTAGTTACCTAAAAGTGAGCTCCCATAAGACTGTCAGCTGATTTCTCAATAGAAATATTTCAGGTCAGAAGGGACTGTCACAAAATATTCAAAATGATGAAGAGCAAAGACCTATAACCAAGACTACTTTACCCAGCAAGACTATCACTTAAAATTGAAAGAGAAATAAAGAGCTTCCCAGACAAGAAAAAGCTAAAGTAATTTATCACCGACAAACATGTATTACAACAAAAAAAATGTTAAAGGAACTTCATTACAAATTAAAAGAGAAAAATATAAATATGAGTAATAAAATGACAATAACTATAAACATTTATCACTTTAAATGTAAATGGAGTAAATGCCTTAATCAAAAACATAGGGTAGTTGAATGAATAAGAAAACAAGACCTGTACATAAGTTGTCTACATGATAACCACTTCAGATGGAAAGACACATGCAGAATGACAGTAAATGAATGGAAAAATATATATATTGCGGAAATGGAAACAAAGAAAACTGGGGGTAGCAATACTTCTTTCAATAAAATAGACTTTAAAACAAGGCTATAATTAAGAGACAGAGAACAGCGTATAATGATGAATGGATCAATCCAACAAGTGGATATAACCCTTGGAAACATTTAGGTACCCAACATAGGAGCACCTAAACATATCAAGAAAATACTTACAGACACAAAGGGAGAGGTCAACAGTAACACAGTCATAGTAGGGGATGTTACCCCATCAATTGATAGACTCCCCAGAAAAAAATCATTGAGGAAACAGTGGCCTTAAATGACAAATTAAGTCAGATGGATTTAACTGATATTTTTAGAACTTTTCATTGCAAGGCAGCATGTGTTCATTTCAAGTGCACATGGAACATTTTTCAGGATAGATAACATGCCAGGACACAAAACATTATATATAAGAAAACTGAAATCATATCAAGCACCTTCTTTGACAACAGTTTATATAACTAAAAGTCAATTGCAAGAAAAAAACTAAAAACACACAAATGCATGGAGGCTAATTAACATACTGCTGAACAATGAGTGGGTAACAATGAAATCAAGGAAGAAACCAAAAGATACATTGAGACAAATGAAAATAAAAACACATGGCCCAAAATTGATGAGACACAGCAAAAACAGTCCTAAGATGAAAATTAAGAGCAATGCAGACCTACCGCAAGAAATAAGAAAAATATCAAGTGAACAATCTAACACTATACCTAAAGGAACTAGAAAAAATCAACGAAGCTCAAAGTGAGTAAAAAAATAATAAAGAACAAATTGGAAAGGAAAAAGTAAAACTGTCATGAGTTCATTAAAAAGTTGTTACAGCCAATATATAAATTCAGTAAAGTAGCAGAATACCAAATTAATATTCTGAAATCAGTTGCATTTTATACACTAATAACAACTTATCAGAAAAAGAAATTTTAAAAATAATCTCATTCATAATTGCATCAAAAAATAAAATACCTACAAATAAATTTAATGAAGAAAATAAAATTTTTGTACTCAGAAAATTATGACATTGAAGAAAAATTGAAAATGTTATAAAATATGAAAGCATTTGCTATGTTGATAATTAGGAAGAATTAATATTGTTAAATGTTTATATTACCCAAAACAATATATAGATTCAATGAAATCCCTGTCAAAATACCAATGGCATTTTCTACAGAACTAGAACAAGTAATCCTAAAATTTACAGGGAACCACCAAAGACCTCAAACAGCCATAGCAATCTTGAGAAAGAAGAATAAAGTTGGAGGTATCACACTACCTTGTATCAAACTATACTACAAGGCTATAGAAATCAAAACAGCATGGTACTGGCCAAAAAAAAAAAAAAAAGACAAATAGATCAATGCAACAGAATAGAGAGCCTGGGAATAAACCCACGCTTACACAGTCAATTAATCTACAACAACAAAAATGGAAAAATATGCAATGAGGTGAAGACAACTTCTTCAAAAAATGGTGTTGGGAAAACTGGAGAGATACATGAAAAAAATAAAACTAGACCACCTTCTTTCACCGTATTCAAGAATAAACTCAAAATAGATTAAGACAAATGTAAGGCCTGAAATCATAAAACCCTTAGAAGAAAACATAAGCGGGAAACTCTCTGATGTTGAGTGATATTTTTTTTGAACTATATCCTTGGGCCAGGGAAATGAAAGAAAAAAATAAACAAATAAAACTACGCAAACTGAAAAGGTTTTTGCACGGCAAAGGGAAATATCAACAGAATAAAAAGACAACCTACTGAATGGTAGAACATATTCGCCAATAATATATTTGATGAGGGTTAAATACCCAAAATTTATAAAGAAGTCACACAACTTAACCCCCTCCCAAAAAGACAGACCATCTAATCAAAAATGGGCAAGAGTACCTGAATAGACATTTTTCCAAAGAGGACATATAGATGGCCAATAAGTATATGAAAAAATGCTCAGTGTCACTAATCATCAGAGAAATTCTAACTAAAACCACAATTAGATACCACCTCACACTTGTCAGAATGGTGTCATCAACATATCAACAAGTGTTAGTAAGAATGTGGAGAAAAGGTGATTCTTGTGCACTGTTGGTGGGGATGCAGATTAGTGCAGCCAGTATGGAAAGCAGTATGGAGCTTCCTCAAAAAATTAAAAATAGAACTACCTTATGAACCAGCAATTCCACTACATGGTATTTATCTGAAGAAATCCAAAACCCTAACTTGAAAAGACATTCACGTCACTATGTTCATTGCAGTGTTATTTATAATAGCCAAGATATGGAAACAACCTAAGTACCCATCAATAGATTGGATAAAGAAGAGGTGGTACATATATACAATGGACTATTACACAGCCATAAGAAGAATGAAATTTTATCATTTCAACAGCATAGATGGACATTGAGGGTATTATGCTAAGTGAAATAAGCCAAAGAAAGACAAATACCATATAATTTTACTTATAAGTGGAATCTAAAGGACAAAATAAATTAACAAAACAGAAACAGACTCATAGATACAGAAAACAGAATGATGGTTGCCAAGTGGGAAGAGGGTCCGGGGGCTGAGTAGAAAAGGTGAAGGGATTAGGAAGTAAAAAGTGCTCGTTACAAAATGGTCATGCGGATGTAAAGTACAGCATAAAGAATATAGTCAATAATATTACAATGACTCTGTATGGTGGGCACTACACTCATTGGGTGGATCACTCCATAAATTATATAAATGTCCAGCAGTTGTGCTGCACACCTGAAACAACTGCAAAATAATATTGAATGTCAACTCTAATCAAAATATAAAAATAAGTAAAATTTTTTAAAAAGAAAGAACAAGGGAACAGAGTTTGGGGGAAGTTGTTGGTGGAGAAAAGTATTTGGAATCACAGGCTTTGAGCCTGCACAGCTGCCACCAAAAGGGGAACACTGAGGTCTCAGTCTAATCCATCGTGTGCTCACAGTTCTCATCCTCAGTCCTCGCCGTCCGCCCAAGCTCAGCTTTGCCCATGCTGCTCACAGCAGCCCCCTTCTCCTGGCTTCAGACAGTAATACTTGGTTCTTAAGTCATTAGATTCTCCTCGCCCCTCTTCTCTGTCACCTCTAGACCACCACTTCAGGCTTCTGTGTTGGAAGGGCTGATTAATGTAAAGGTCACGTGTGCAATGCATTACTAGATTAAATTCGATAAAGAGCAGCACCTGCAAGATTGAAGAATCCTGATCAGCATCTGTGTCACTCCCTGCTGGGCCCCTGCCGAGTTTCTGCCAGCATGAGAGATGGCTCGGGCAAGAGGGCAAGGAGCCGTTCTTCGACTCATCAAATCACAGAAGACTTGAGCTGGACAGGATTTCAGAGATCATCTGTCCATTTCCCAGACTGACTCAAATCCCCCTACAACGTAACAGAGAAAGGTCATCCAAACTTCTTGTTTGGACTCCTCTAGCAGAGTGTTCTCCTCCACGGTGCAATTTGTTACAAAAATAAGATCAGGCCTGCCTCACTCTAACTGCTCTCACCATCAATTCCATTTATTCATTTGTTCATTTATTAGTTCAGCAAATATGTACAGATCACCCGCATGTGCCAGGCACTGGTCTATGATTTCAGAGATGCTGCAGTGAACCAGCTATACCAGTTCCTGCCTTCACAGAACACTTAGTCCCATAGAGGCACAAAAGAGCAAACAGGCACTCACAGTCTAGTGCTGCAATAGATATGCAGGGACCTCTGGGGGCACATAGGAGCTTAGATATTTTCACATGTTATGCCCTAATATGGGGCTGCAGACCAGTAAATGCTTTCTGGAGAAGCAACATCTAAGCTAAAGCCTAATCTAAGAATTAACAATCAAAGGAAGACTGGTGGGTAGGAGTGAGGTAGGGAGAATCAGGACAGGAATCAGGCCAAGGAACCTGTAAGCAAGCTGTAGAAATTGACCAGAAGATGGACAAAGGGGCTGACAGGGGAGAGGAGAGAAAAAACAGGTTCTTGAGATTTCATGAGTTGATCGTCCCTTATAACCAGCTCCCATGCTTTGTTCCTGCTTTGTTCCTGCCCTGGCTCCTAAACCCGTTTCCTCTTCCACCTCCATCTCAGACTCCCAACACACTCATGGCCTCCTCACTTGCCTCAGCTCTGACCCAGGGCCTTGTGTCTGCCTCCCACAGATCCTGCAGCTGCTCCCCAGTTCTAGCTTGACAGTGTCTTGGTGCCATTCACTCTCCTCTCTCAGCTCACCGTTTTTGATGACTCCAGTGGCCCTTAAACACCTTTCCCAGAGTAAGACTTGGAATGGGCCAGCCGTGGGGAGTTCTCCAGCCCATCAAAAGTGCATAAAAAATGATCTCCATTTGGTCCTGGTCTCTTTGGTGTGAGGCACAGAGTAAAGCTGGCTGTTCCACGAGAGCTTCTGAGATGTTTTAAAGCCATTGTCATGATTTCCTCTAAGCCTCCTTTTCTCCGAGTTCAGCATTCCTGTTCCCTAGTTACAAATTTGCCCTTCTTTGTTATGATTACTAGTCTCTGGATAAGATTTCAAAATTATAGAAACAATTTTTACAAGCAAAATGTTGTATAGCCACAAAGTAAAAACTTATTCAGCCATAAAAGGAATGAAGCACTGATTCATACTATAATATGGATGGACCTTGAAAACATTATACTAAGTGAAAGAAGCCAGATACAAAAGGCCACGTATTGTATTATTCCATTTATGTGGAATATCCAGAATTAGCAAATCCATGGAGACAGAAGGTAGATCGGTGGTTGCCAGGGACTGGGGTTGGGAAGGGGTCAAGAAATAGGGAGTGACTACTAATAAGTACGCATTTTAGTTTGGGGTGATACAAATGTTCTGGAACTAGATTGTGGTGATGGTTGAACAACATTATAAATGCACTTAGTGCCATTAAATTGAACACTTTATTGTGGTAAAATGGCAAATTTTATGCTATGTGTATTTTACCACAATTAAAAAAAAAAAACACCTACTATTTGCTTAATATTGGGTGGACCCAAAAGTCCATATGGTTCTTCTGTAGAATAAAAGACACACCTTTTGTTTTCACCAATAACTTTATTGATTCGGATATTTTCAGTATGTTGTCTATCTCCCACACGATAGAGCATTGATCATTCTCAATTAATGTCTCAGACCTGAGGATAAGGCCAGGTCTTCCCATCCAGAGTCCACATTCTCGCCTCCACATGTCCATCCTGAGGCCAGGACCGGGCCTGCTTGACCAGCACATGAGAAACAGAGCTCCTGACACAGTTTCCTGGATAATAAAGGCTCGAGTGGGGTGAACAGTGTGGCATGCTGGTGAAGAATTGTATTTTGCACACTTCACAATGGGGGTGTGCAAGTGTAACATTTCAAATGGAAAAGGAAACATCCTTATTTGAAGAACAACAACAAACCCATCATGTAACCTTTTCCCTAGATTGACATCCCAGGCCTAGAGCCCACGGAGGGGAGGGTGTAGAGGAGTGTGAAACCTCTCGCCTGTCTCTCTTCCAGTCGGGCACATCCCACTAGGGAGGACAGGTACCTCATGTGGTTGAGGAAGGGGAAGGGGGTGATTCCCTAGGATTCTGGTAGGACCCTTGGGAGAGATTGGGAGGAGGGAATTGGAGGCATGTGGAAAAGCATGAAGAGGCATAAAGCAGGAGGGGAAGGACAGGAAGAAGTGCCAGTCATGGGGAAAGTGAACTGAATGGCACTAAACCCCTTACGAGATGGACCAGCTGGGAAAGAATGTGGCCTGGTCACAGATTTCTCTTTTCCCAAAGTCCCCTGCAATGGAGTGACGGAACTGCCTTCTATGGAACGGTGAACTCACTCTCATGAGGGTCTTTTATTATCTGACTGGCTACAAATAGTTCTCAGGATCAGCCAGAAGAGACACAGGTAAGGGGACAGGGAGAGAATAAGTGAAGGATGACAGTAAGGGCAGGACCGACAGGTTGGAGAGGGGGTGGGAGGTGATGGATACAGCACATGAGGAGGAGCCCTGGGGAGCTGGGGCGGAGCCCAGATGCACAGAAACTGACCCACACTCAGGTCTGGAGGGGCCACCTGTCAGTGCCCCTCAAAGACATGCAGGGTGGGTTCCCCTGGGTCTTTCAGGGGGGGAAATGATATGGAGGCCTCAGGTCCCCGTGAGTCACACTACCAGTCTCTGAGTAATATGACAAAACAATCAGCTAAGGACTTCCAAATGTACCTGCTTTATCCTTTACAAGAACAGATCAGAAAACTGAGATTTAGAATGGGAAGAGATGTGCTCGTCAGCACATAGCTTGGAACTAGGGTCAGTCATACCAGAATCCCTGCCCTGTAGCTGTGGTTTGAGTTCAAGTCTTTAGGTGAAAGGCCAGGAGGGCAGAGGTGAGCTACAGGCCAGCTTATACTCAATGGAATACTGAACAGAAGAGGGCTGGGAGGTGGCAGGGTTGAGGAGAGTGTTTTCCTACCACTTCTAGGAATAGTCACGTGCATCATGGTCATGAAGGAGACTCAGAAGCCAGCTCTCTGAGCATACTTTCTTCAGGACTATTACTTAGAACTGGAGGCTTGTGCACTGGGCACCCTGCCATCAGAAATGGGTGCTTTCCATAACTGTGGCCTGGCCTCAGTCTTTGGATACCTGTCCCCTGCCTAAGGAAGCAGGCCCTACAAGGCCATCTACTGATGAGGAAAGGGCCTCAGAGGAGTTAGCTTAATAGACCCGAGGCCACATAGCTGATAATGACAGAATTAATACAGATACACCTCATTTTATTGTGCTTCACTTTATTATGCTTCCCAGATGTTGCAATTTTTCCAGAGGAAGGTAAGACTCTCCACTGGCCTAAGGGTTATAATTCGTTTAATCGCGGTGGTCTGGAACTTGAAACTGCAACATCTCCAAGGTCTGCATGTATTCAGAAACAGAGCAGTCAGAATCTTCCATCCACGCTTTCACTCCATGCAGCACTTCCTGCAGACTTCTTACTGAGATTGTTCCTGAACACTGGTCCCTGACCAGGTTAGCTTCTTCCCGTGGAGCAGATGCAAAGCTAGAGGGCTATGCACCACCCACAGGGCAGAGCCCTCTGGCTGCCTGTGTGTTGTGGTGGTGGGGACGGTCCACCAACAAGTCTGCTGCCACTAACTCACAAAGTCCCAGGTTCCTGGGCCCAGTGCCACTACCTGCACCACGTTTTGAGAACCAAATTATGAAAGAAGCCACCCAACAGGAACTACCCATGTCTCTACTCCAAGTGTAGGGATCGTGTAGGTTTTCAACCAGAAGCTGAGCCAAGTCACAGGTTGTGATAGAGGATGAAAGGCCAATTGTCCAAGATTTTGTACCCTGTAAAACCTCCCCAGGACAGTGGAGGTATCTGTTTCAGGACTGTCTTTGTCAGCTGCCCTGGTCTGAATCCTAGAATACCTCCCTCCCTCTAGATATATCAGGAAGGCACTCAACCAGTCTATGCCTCACTGCTTGCATCTGTAAGAGAACCAGGCATTCCTTTCTCAGACTCTGCTCTGCTATTTTTTGGGTGGGTGACTTTGGTCAAAGCACTCCCTCAAAGAAACTGGTTCCCCATCCATAGGATGTATACTGGTTTTTGTTACTTCTGTGACTGCCCAGCATCCACCCTCCCCTACACTAGAAACATCACGTTCACTTTCTCTGGTTTCTGATGGGTCGACTCCTTCCAGAAGGGGAAGGGCTTATCTTGTGATCCATGTCTAACCAATCAACATATTTCAACCCTCTAGCCACAGTGAGCAGCTCAGGGATAGGCCCCACAAGTGGAGCTCATTCCAGGATGTTTGTCAGAAGTGCTGAGGACAAGTCCTCCCTTCTGGGATTATTTGTAATAAGGATAACACAAGGCTAGGGCTGCCTGGGGCCACGCTGAGGAAAGAGCTCATCCGAAAATAAAGCAGAGCCATGACAGAAAGGGAGAGGGATAGAGGAGAGAAGAGAAGGAGACACAAACCGAGTCCCAGCCACACCGTTTGAGTCCCTGGAACCAGCTGGGCTTGGAGCCAGTCTCAACTCCTCCACTTTTCGTTTATGTGAACTCATCGAATTGGGTTTTTGACACTAAAATAGAAGTGGTGCCTGTGTAATAGTTTTGCTGTGAGGCTCAGTTGAGATGATATAAGCAAAGCACTTAGCCCAGTGTGTGGCACATAGTAAGCCCTCAATAAGTAATGATGGCTGTTACGGAGAATAAATGAGATGATGAATGTAAAAGCCCTCAGAAAGGCATAAAGTGTTATATAAAAGTAAGGTACCTATTATATACTTTCCTGTTCTCCAGTGATCTATACCTCCCATTGCGGCTTTATTGCCTACTTTCTCATTCTCTAAATATTTCATGTGCCCAATTAGACTGTGAGAACCTATGGTAGGGACCGAGGTTCATGTTATGTTTTAGCCATCATAGAGTACAATGTGGTTGTGGAGCAAACCACAGCCCTGCAGGGTGGTTAACATCACAGGCTTTAGTGCCTGGACACCTGGCTTCAAATGCTGGCTCTGCCCCTTGCTTGCTGGGTAACCACAGGGAGCTGATTTCAGCCTTCTCAGTCCCACTCTTCTGCTATGGACATGGGCCAAAGCTGGTACATACATCATTTAGTTGGTATGAAGAGTAAAGTTTTTAATAGTTGTCAGGCATGTAAAACAGTGCCTCTCATACAGTGATCCCTAAGAAAGTGTCTGTTAAGTAAACTCTTCCCAGTTCTTTTATTACTGTAATTCAAAAGCATTTACTGAATATAAAAAATGTGTATCCCTTTCTTTAACATTGTGATGAAGAAGACAAGCTCCCACCTTTATAATAAGAACAGCTATCACTTTTAGGGGCATTCTCTCTGCTTTCATCTATTCTTCATGCTCTAATCATGCACTTGAAAGCTGGAAGGAACCAAAAGAGGTTTCTCACTTCGCAGATGAGAAAAGAGAGGCCCAGAAGGGCTACCTGATTTATCCCAGTTAGCACAGCTTGCTAGAAACAGGGTAAGAAAGAGACTCCGGGTGCCCTGCCTGCGGCCCCGTCATGCTCACCTCGCTGCACCACGCTGACTGAGGAGATGGTGCTCAGCATACGGCCAAAATGCATAAACACGAGCAGCTGCAGCTGCGCACGCACTCCTTCCTTCCTTGAGCAAATATTTATTTAGCGCCAGAATATGTGCGACTGCCAAGAAATTAGGAAAATGGACGAGAGTGAGCAGAACAAATCCCCACCCTGTTTTTCCCCTAAAATAGATAGTACAGTTAGTTACCTTTGTCATTTATTTGGCAAATATTTAAGCACTTACAATTTTCCAAGCACTGGGAATAGATACAGCATCAACATAAAGAACAGAGTCTTTGCCCCCACAGAGCTTAAAACACCATAAGTTTGGCTATTTCATAAGTGCTCAAGAATGTTTATTGAATCAATGAATGAATCATCGAAAGCAACAATGAATCAATGGATGGACAGATGAGCTTTGCCAGGGACACATGTCTTTGAGCTTTGTGCACAGGGTATTGCACAGTCCTCTTCCCTTAATTATTTTCCTCCAGAGGATTTGACACATAGCATGAGAAATTGAATCTGATAATTTAGGAGGTGGAAGGTAAGTCAGAAATCAGGAAACCCAGCTCCCTAACTTTGTAGATGAGAAAAGTGGCACACGGAGAATTGAAGGTCACATATATATCTATTCTGTGAGACTGCTTAGTCAAAACAGCTGATCAGGCCTTTGTCCCATCAGGAGAGAGTGAATCCTAGATAAAGACTCAAAGATCATCAGATGGACCTTGGAGCACCAATTTGTACGGCTGCTAATAAATTCCATCTGCTTGCAACAGGAGTCTGTCTCTTTCTGTGATTACTGCTTAATAATTCTTCCTGAGGGAAAACATCTGTTGTTCCAATCCCATTGCTGGTTGTCTTCTCCTGTTTGTCTCACCCCTAATGCTGGTCCGATCACAGCTGGGGTGGTGCTCTGTGGCTAGTCAGTATGTGACTCTGGTTGCCTCATTTTTACCAATTGCGCTCTGCACCTTTGCTGCTCCTGCCCCTCTCTGGCCCAGCTGTATTCTGTGTTGCTTCTTGCCCAGTTAGTGTCTGGATTCAAGAAGCATCCATTGTAACTCAAAGCAATGAGCCTTCTCACCTCATCTCCCAGGCTATCTCAAAACCTCAGTACCTGTGGTTCATGCCTGGGCCTACCACTAAAGCATACCTTCACTGCTCTGGGAAATGATATTAGTCCTTTTGACTTTCCATGAGATTATTTCATGACCAAAAGAATTCCAAACTGAGACTTAGACGTTAACCACAGTAGCTACTACCAAATACGTGACAGATCATCTATACCAGGGGTGTCAAACTCATTTTCACTGCGGACCACATCAGCCTCGCGGTTGCCTTCAAAGGGCCAAATGTAATTTTAGGACTGTGTAAATGTAACTACTCCTTAACAGTTAAGCAAGAGCTTGACACTGCCGCCAGCTAGAAACAAGGTGCCAGGATGGATAAACAAGGTGGAGGGCCCGATTCGGCCCGTTGGCCTTGTGCTTGCCACCTGTGATCTACACCATGAAACTTCACGGTGTAGCAAACCACTTAGTAGCAAACCATTAAGGCTAGTGTAGGGTTCCTGAATGCAATTTACCTGCCAGAAGGCAATGAAATCCCTCACATTGTCCCTGTGGAAGTAAAACCTCAAATGGCACAGGTAAAGGAATGCAAATCTATCTAGCTGCTGTGCTCTTCAAACATTTCTAACAATTTTTCTGATGCTTCAAACTGATTTAACCCAAAGTGCATTTGGCCCCTAAATATGTATCCCTTTGATCTTTAAACTGGTGCAAACTGGGGCACACTTTAATCACAGAGGCCTGACTCTGGGGTACTTTCTTACACAAGACTAGGAGCCACAAATGTCTGAACCTAGTGAAACTTTTTCCTTCGAACAAACAATGATGGTTTGAATAAACCATCCAATGGATGTGACCCAAGTCAGAAAGGAAATGAGCAATACTTCCCAAAAACAGAAAGAAATTATGTCAAACCTGAAGAAATCAGGTACAGAGTGTGGAAGAATTTCAAAGCCAAACAGAAAATGTGTCCTAGTCTAGACCCCTGGTCTTGCCTTCTTCAAAATATCCCTGTCCCCTGGCAGTGGGTAGCCTTAAGGACACTGAGAACAGTAATAAGACCTGGAGATCACTGAGGAAGACAAAAAATTAGCCCATCCTTTTGAAGGCCTTTTAATCTCTGAACCAGAAGATAAGCTGCCATAACCTTATTTGAGGCATGCTACATCTCATGAGGCAGGACCCCAAAATAATCATCTCTCTAAGGGCAAGGTGGGCAGAGGCCAGGCAGGAAAGCACACCTTGAAATGAATGGAAGCAAATACTGAAAATGGAAGGGCCGCCAACTGGAATTTGTAATGCTCACCCTCTTGTGTGATCATCATTCTCCTAATGCTATTTGTTTGTGCTGAGGAGCCAGCGTTACTCGTTCTCAAAGAACTTCCACACTGCCACACTCACAACCATTTGCCGAGCCTGTGTCCTTAAATGTTCACAGTATTTTTATCGAACGTTAGGAAAGCCCTTGGTAATTTGCAGCAATTTAGTATGCTTGCTTTGCTTTTAGAAAATCCACAGCAATTCAATAAACACCCCGTCACTGTGGCTGTTAACACGCACACAGTGTCCCTCCACAGCTGCCTGCCAGCTGTCACTCCAGAGAAGCGAGCCATCCGCACCTTCCCACAGCTCTCCTTCCTCTGTGACCCTCACCCTGCCCTCTTTTCCAACCAAGAAGATCAGCCCCTCAGAGCTTGCGTTCCCCTCCCTTGGGGTTCCTGGGAAACTCAGGACACATGGACAAGTGGGACAGGCTCATTGTGCACCCCAACTTGGCCTCATTTGGCTGTTAGGGGCCATCTGTTGCATTGTCAGGGTTGAGCAGGACCCGAGAAGAAGGACCTCCTCTCCATCTGCTCCCTTCGGCACAGACCGGTTAGGACCTGCTCAGCCCGGTCCCCGATGCACGCTCACGAAGGCCGTCATCAGGACTCAGCGACCACAGCCTGCTCTCCTGCTAGTGCCTGAGTTTAATTAACGCTCTTTAGATTCCGAATAGCCTTTCCTTATCTACTTTTCCCACTGGCCCTGAAGTTCTGGAGATAGCCTCAGAGATTCTCCCTGAATAAATGTTCTATTCTTTACTCTTTACCAAAGAATGTACTTGTGCAAACTACCCAGGAAGGGCCACAGGTGCAGTCCGGTCCATGAGGTCACAGCTCTGGTAGAGACCGTCTGCTTTGGGGGGCCAAGGCCACATCTTTCAGGCCTTATTATCATGTCATTAACATAAGGCCTGATATAATAAATGCTTAACAAACGTGTATTGACTTTAAGAAATAAAATTATTCATTACCGAGGTCATTATCTAATCACTTAGTGGAGCATAAAAAGGCTCAGTGAACTTGTGTCTTGTCCCTTCAGTGAATCCAAACCAAACACCATCCTAGCACTCCCTGTCAGCAGTCTTTCACACCTCTGAACTCAGTTAAACTCAGCAGTGTCTCCCAATAAGACTGGAAAGTCTTTACATCCTCTAAGTTGATGGGACATGTCCGTTTGACACCATGTGTCCCACTGGGCAACGGACAGTTATCACCTGACACTCGTTACTCACCCATAGGCAGCAGGTGACTAGGAGTAGGCCTCTGGCAGGGACAGCCTCTTTGCAGCCTCCACCCGCTCCCTCCTCTCACAAGCTCACTATAACTAAGGCCTATGCATACCTGGCTGTGCCCCCACCATCGCCACCCTCTCAGAACCCCGAGGCAGTTGCTGGTCCCCATACACAGTGCAGACCTGTCACTGCTTTCACAACTGGTGCCCTCTAGCACCAAAGGTTGAGTAACACCCTCTAATAGGGCCGCCACCTCCTATGGGGAATGATAGGAAC